>UCOM01002559.1:0-25111 GCA_900474385.1 Ormyrus pomaceus | reverse complement strand
GGCCAATAAAACTAGCTTGGAAATGCTGGAAAACTAGCGGAAAAATAGCAATTGGAGACTTCATTCCATTTTTAATGCCTGAAAAACATTGGAAAAAACGTTACATTAATGGGCGAAAAATCGACACATTTTTACTCCTTTTCTGGCCGATAACTACTCTGGTCATTAACAACTTCAAAAACTTGGCCATTAACTACTTCAAAAATGTTTTCAGTCTCTACTAGGGATGTATATACTGTAAATATCGTTTTTAGAAAAAATAATTCAGAAATGTATTAGTACATTTACAAGGTTCACATATAGAATTTTAACATAGTGTGCGTACATCAGTTACTGAAAATGATGTAAATTGAAAATTTATTCATGAAATAATCTCTATTGTTCAGAATGTTTATTTATTTATTATTAATACTTTTATTTATCGTTTATTATTAAAACTTTACAAAAGAAGCGTTCGAAAAATAATAAATGTTCATTCGTTTATTATTAAAGCTTACAAGGTTCACCAAACTCAAATATAGAATTCGGTTGCAGTATGGATACAGTGACTGAAAATAATGTTAATTGAAAATTTATGCATGGAATGTTCTCTTTTATTCGACATATTTTTCGTTAATTAAAAAGCAACGATTGGGTAAAATTTTTAAAGACTTTCCGAAACGGTCCAAATTTTACAAAGGGCTTAATATATCTACCTATCATTAAATTCGCTCGGTTATATATTTTCGAGTTCTGTTACTAATTTAATTGCATAGTTGTCACATAGCCGTTAAACCATCAATATATTATTAAGCTTCAAAACCTTTCTTTGCACGAGTCGATCAATCGTTACAGTTACAGCTATTTGACTTTTATTACTGTCAGTTTTTCACGAGCATCCGTTTTTTGCTGCAGCTTTATAAACTGTTTTTTTTTATCACTTTACAAATTTACATTTAACACTTCTATACACCGACCAACCTCTCCATCTCCCGCGCGGCACACCTAACAAAGGATTCGTAAACTGTTCGTCATAGTGCTCGCTTATCCGTACTCGCTCTTTGTAAGCATTACATCGACTGCGCAGCCGACTGTTCAATCGGTTTCGCGCATCCAGGTATTTCAGGATTTTGATTGGAACGGCGTGAAACTCATTCGGCGCTGATAATTGCTTTGTGCACCTGGCACTCGCGCAAGACCAGTTGCTATTCAGCCGGAGCAGCTACATTACATCCTGCCAGCAGTGCTTCTCCGCTGGAAATTTGTCAAACGCAGCGGTTTTTCGGGCGCGCGCAGCTCAAAGGGAACGCGAGAGCGAGCATTTAGCTTTCCGCTAGAAAACGCATCGACGACCGGCCGCTGAGATCGTTTATCGCGCGGTTTATTCAGAGGAAACAATGCGCGCGCTTCCGCGGCTGTCGTTAATGTCGCGGGAATGTGATGTAAGAGGGCGAGTGCGCAGAAATGCGCTTTCGCGCACGCGCCGCCCCATCTGTAATTGAGTCGGACGTGTTTGCGCGCGGCCACGCGCCATAATTTCGCCAAGGCGACCGCAAAACGCATCGGCACATAACGCTCTGCCGGGATATTCGCGAGCCCCGCTGTTATTTATTCGAGCTGGGCGGCGCATTCGATTTGTCGCTCGCGCCCCAAGGCCTGAGTAATCGCCCGCTGACCGATGAGCAAGAGCCGGAAAGTGGGAATTTCGCTCGGAAATTTAAGCGCCGGATTATTATGCACTCGCTCGAGCAAGAAACGTTTACATCGCTATTTTATGGGACTCGAAATTTTGACGCTACTCGTTCGGTGCTGTAATCGGAAAGGCTTTTAAACGAGAATAATATTTTTTCAATACAAATTTTTTATTAATCATCGTGTACTTCAAACTTTTGTCATGATATGCTTGGAACAGAAATAGAAATGCCCTGGAGCTGAAAAAAGTCTTTACGCGTCAAATTGCGTGATTTTTAAGTTGAACAAAGGCTCGCGCCAAAAAGGTAGACGCGTGATGCGACGTTTAACGCGTCCGCGTCGTTTGCAGAATTGTCCGTCCAGTTCGCGCGAGAAAGAGAAAAACTCGACTGTCAAAACTACATAATACTCCCGCTTTCACAGAAATTCTGTTTCTGGCAAATAGTCGGTTTGCCAGCTGCGAGAGCAGTGAAATAGCTGAAATTGTTGTCCGTCCTGTCGCTCGATGCTATGCCAAAATTTAGAATGTTGAATGTTGTCCGGCCGTTGCTTTCTATGGTCTTAACCAGGCAAAGTAAATAATCAAACGAAATATTTGTGAATAGTTTTTGCTTATTTGCCCAGCTTTCAATAGATGAATGCCACTTACGAGGTCTGCAAATGTTGTAATCACCTTGAGAAATGGATTTTTTCATTTCCTAACACGATCAAAAGGTAATTTGGCACTAATGAAGAACATTTATAGATTTCTAAATAAAAAATTCAGGAAAATTGGCTGTCCATTAAATTCCACTGTAATCCAGTTGAAATAATGGGTAATGATTTACAACTTTTTTTTAAATATTTTCATAACGTTTTACATATTTTGGAATAAATTAAAGAAACTGGAATGGTAGAATAAATAACTATTAAAAAGAGTATTAAAAGCGTGTTTGCAATTATAAAGTTAATAGTCTAGGGCAAATTTTTAAATATTTTGCAGTAATAAAATTGAATTTATTAAGTATATATTAGTATTCTGTTAAAATAATGTAATAAAAATGATATTTATTATTATAGTGTTTACGGTGAGTGGATAATGAAAGAGAAGCTTGTAGCTGGGCTCTCCCTCGATTCGATCAATGTCGAGCAAACTGCTGAAAACAAATGCTACGATATCAAAATTGAGTACTCACGAATTTATTAAATATTTACAAGAAAGAGAATAAATTTTAGAATTCACGATGAGGATGACGAATTTTATTGCTAGATGGTATGATCCATAATTGTTGGTGTAATTTTGTAGTTGACGTCAAAAACTTCCAGAGCTGGTCTTATTCACTGTAAAAGTCCAAGTCTCTCCTGATGCGCGGTTTGAGGGAGTTTAGCAAAGTGTACTAATAACGGTGCAAGTATCTCTATCTGCTGTCAACGCGCACTTTCCCTATACTTAAGGTTTTTCTGTACTTCTTTTTTTTTGCGTCATGCTATCCACCCAGCTGTCTGTCGAATATTTTCAATATAAAATTTTCTATTGTTCAGAGATGGATAGCTGCCACTAGATTTATTTCGATTCGAAGTCACATGCTTAATTTGAATATCGCAATGGCAGATTTTGCTGTACGCATTGTAATTTTAGATGTCTTTGTTTTTTACTTGTTTTTTTTATTTGTAAAATCTGTCATTCGTAATAATAATAAATTAATTTCTTAGAAATCAGTATTATCTATCACAAAAAGATTTCTATTTTTTTTACATATTCTATTCTAATAAAAATGTTTGTAAAAGGGCTCACTACGTACAAATTATAAAAAAATACAATTTTTTTTAGTCATCAAAAAAGTACTTTGTTATAAAGTGCGATGTATTTCACAAAATTTATTTATCAGCGCTTGACATTAAAACTGCTCGAATTGACTGCAGGACCTGGGAAATAGCTTTTTTCAGCGCTACACAAAATGACAGGCAGAAAAAGAAGCACAGAAATCGCGATTTCACTCTCCTCGCCCTTGCGTTCCCTTTGAGCGGCGAGTGAGAAAGTGCTGCGTTTGACAAATTTCACTGGCCGCTGATATGAGAATATCACGTACCACCGGTTTTACGCGAGCGTTCAAAGCAATTACAACGTTGTCAACCAGTAGACTTGACGCTTCTCGCTTTAGGCTAAACGATTCTGATTACTTAAAGGCTTCTACAACAGATAGGTAAAATACTTAGCTTTGCTGAAACTGCGTATTGCGAGTTTGTAATCGGTATTGGATCCAAAGTTAATTGCAATTCAGGTTAGTACTCTGTAGGTTGCAAAGTGCCCTTTGTGAATTTCCCGAAGCTCAGAACAAGATTACAATTCGAAAAGCTTACAAATTTGTGTTTAAAATTTTATTTTATAAAATTTGCTTATGAGAAGATACATAATTTATAAATTTTTAAAGAATCTTAATAAGCGAAAGATACGACAAAAATAAATTAATATCAACTAAAACATCTGTACATCCTCTTATAAGCAATGTACTTTTCCCATTTCTGTCATTTGTAATAAGCATTCTAAGAGAAATTCAGGGCTCGAATAAAAATCGAACGTAACAATATAGCAGCCCGGAGGCATCATCGGCGACAGCGGCACCTCGCTCATTATTTATTCGTCGCACGCTTTCGCCGAGCTTTCGTCCGGACAACAAAACGGGGGTGGTCACGTGCGGCCTCAAGACTTCCGATCAATTAACTCCGCGCCTCTTGGACCCCTCGCGGCGCGCCATATTAGTAGCCCGGTCACCTTCTCGCTCGCCACGCGTCCCACTCGAGCTCGCAAATATCGAGAGAGCGCGCGCGGAATCATCCGAGTAATAGTTGTCGCTGCGGCGGCTGCTCGTACCTGCTTATGTTTTGACCGGCATGGGAAACACTCGAATCCTCATCCCCAGGCCGGGGGGAGAGTCAGGCCGGAGAGTACTCGTGGCCCATTGAGTAATCGAGAGTGCGCTTTCTGTGTTTGCATTCGTACGTGAAAGGGAAGAGGAAAGAACGGGGCTAAGAGGCTTCTCCCTCCGCGAGCCTGCGTACGTCGATGCACATGCGTTTCGATGATCGCTCGACTGCATTACAGCCGTCCCGCATGTGCCGCTGCGTCTGTCTTTTTGTTTTTCGAGGGTTGTGTTTTTCAGCTCAATCCTCGCCGCTATGGTATTTGCGAATCTGCTTGGGGCTAAGATGCGCGGCGGGAACCCTTTCGATTTTATAGTTTGGAATACTACTTTATTTAGGGGATATATGGTAATTTTATTTTTTACCCGGAAAGCAAATTAAGCTCTGAAACTATTCCAGGCACTTTTTTTCTCCATGTCCACAGAAATGTCGAGATCGCCTAACAGATTTCGTCGATAACGGATCGCTGTGCACGAAGAACCTAAGGGGATCAGAGCGAATAGCGTCAATGCGGTTAGTTGAAAAATGAATTCGTCTGGATATCCGTATTCATTCGCTCAGGTCGAAGTTGAACTAAGAACCCCTACATTAATCGATAGAGCACCGAGTGACTTTGCGAAAGTGGCATTCCGAAAGTGAGTGGAAAATCTATCTCTCTCTCTCTCGCTGCGGACATTGTTGCACTTCACGATAAGGTCGTTAGTGCGAATGACGCGACATAAAGCAAAATAGTACAGCCGGGCGAAAGCCGATGCGCGATGGATGTGTCAGACGGCTCTTTTTTTAGCTGCTGTCGTCGGAACTATAGTCCGGCATTGTTGCGGCCGAACAGTCTATAATAGAAATGGATTATTTCGCGGGAGCTTTTCCCGCGCGGTGTCATTTGTTATGTACGTGAAAGCGAGCCCCGAGCGCCTTTTCGCTAAATTCGTTTTTTCGTCGACGCCCCAACAATGGAGGAATATGCCATATGCTTATTTTTCCTCTTTTTACTTAGTCATGTACATATGCGTTAATATCAGTACCGTAATTACGCGAACACTTTCGATTTTTCACATTTCATAAACACATAAGCTGCACAAATTGTTCACACTTTATGATTACAATAAACGAATCGTTTTTTAGGCTGGTAAAGCTAAACCTGATTCCTGTATGGCTTATCTTTATACAGAACATAAACCTTTCATTAATCCTTGTCAGTGATAACGCATCTTTAACAGGAGAGTCGTACTCCCTCACTAAGGGACTTTAAAACTGCGTGAAACAACAAAAACAGATCCGAATCACGTGCACATTTAGCTTGTCTTTAAAAGGGGGGAGAACACTCGCCAAGAGTTAATTCATCGATAAAGCCCTGGTTAGCCATTGTCGAACACTGGCCGTCTCAACCACGTGACTCTCTCTCTAAAAAAAGCACCCCGAGCAAGTAGCGTTTTTTTCGTTAATAACGGCATACGTTTCACACCGAGCGTTTGTTGTCTCGCTCTCGTTCGAGGAAACTTTAGAAAATAACTCAGCGGGGGCGAGCTCGCGACTTCTCCGACGGCGTAAATGAATCAGAAAAGCGCTTCCCACACGTGCCGGTCGCGTGGCTGGATAATTAGATATTCTTTAGGGCAGCGAGGCGAGGAGCCAACTAACGGCCACTTGTACTCCATTAGAGCGAGGAGAGCAGAGTTCGACCGAAATTTTTCACTCCTCGCCCCCCCCCCTCCCTCCTTCTTTGCGCGCCTTTTGTTAATCGCCCGGCTGTTTAACGGCGCGATGGCGTGAGGAGTCGGAATTTTCCACGCGCCAAAGGCCGTCCACGAGTTTGCGTTGCAGGCTCTCGATGAGGCGTTGAAGCGCGCTTATATTTGTTTAGAGGAGCACGCGCGTGCTGCGTGGGAACGTAAAATAATGCAGGCTCGAGTGTTGTTTCGGATGTTCGAAGCCGCTGGGGTGAAGTCACTTAAGACGTGGTACAACATATTGTCAATTTCAATATTAGGGTTATGCATATGGATCTAATGCTTGCATTAGCGCGTGTGATTGTACAACGTTGTGGTATTTCATTATTTTTGTTAGTGTAAACTATTGCTAAAAACTATTTTAATTAATCTCAATATCAATAATTAAATATAAATATCGCAAATTAAAGCAGATCGCTTATACATCATTGTGAAAAAGTTAATCACTCGTCGAAGCTGTGCAGCAACAGATTGCTAAAATGTCGCCTAAAATCACAAATCATCCATATCAGAACTGACAAAGCTTTAAAAAAGAATAATTAATCATAAAAAAAATTTGGGTTCTAATAATCAGAATCCCTTAATTGACGCTCCTGCCGGCTCTCTGTTTTCCGCAATTTTTTTCCGCCTCTCCCTCGCGGCCTTTTTTAAATCCAATTGTCGCGAGCAAACCCTTGTCGCGGCGGGTAACGCTGTTCACAAGCGGGCAGAGGGAAGCCCCTCGCCCTTCTCCCTGCCTCTCTTGCGTTCGGTGATTGCTGGTATTTATAAGCAATACCCCGACGTCCTACCCAGAGCGTAATATGGTAATAGACGCAATGGTCCATATTGACATGAACGATGCTCGCCATTAGCGGACGAGTCCGGGCGACTGTTTTTAATTTCATCGCGAAGTGAATTTCTGCCCCCCCGACCTCGAGGGTTGATATTACCTCGAATCATTCATATGCCTTAACTTTCGCGGGAGTGATGCTTTGTGTTTTTTTTTTCATACACTTGAAAAATGAGGCTTCGGTCCACGGCGTACTTTTGTTTATTTTGCGCGGCTCTTGCAATGCTGCGCTTTAACAAATTTTTTTTACACGATTCGGACAAATGATTCGTCGGATCATTTTTTATTTGTATAGTTTAAACAGAAAAAAAAGAAACTTTAATCAACTCTTTACACTTTTCGCTCAACTCAGTTAACGTATTTAGCACGCCGTTTTTTTTTTCGCGTTGGAAGCAAAAAGTCTCGCAGTAAAAACTTACAGAGAGTAAAAGCTTTTTCAAACGTTAAACAACCTGTAACTTAAAGAGAAGTAAGAAGTAAATGAAATTTGTCGAGTTTGCCACAAAGTCAAAAGAAAATAAAGATCAAAGAGGGGCGCGACGAAGGGGGGATTTGTAACGAGCAAAGTCGAGAGCTGCGAACGAGGCCGAATTAATTACACTGGCGCAATGTGCGCGTACAGAGCAATAGAGTGCTGTATTCATTGCGACTGCCAAACGTACGTAAACGGTAAGATTCCATCAGCATACATCTTCCAGTAATCCGCAGCCACCCTCAGCAGCGCGAGGATTAACGGGCTTCTATTAATGAGTACATTAAAATGTGTCCCTGTGGAAGCGCGTGCTGATGACTCACCAGAAATGACTAATGTTTAGAGGAAAATTGTTTTTCGCTACAGCCTATGAATTACGCGGAATAGTAAGAGATTTGAATCATTAAAAAGAGAAATTATATTAAAATTCATTGCGGTAAAGATAATTGTTTACAGCGTACAGTATAATGTACTGAATTTAATAAATATCAGGTGTTCTGTGAACTACGATCTTTTTGCACGATGAAAAAACCAAGTTAAACTTTATTTAACTGTTGCGTTTTTACTGCCTTTATTAAATTTTTCAACAGTATAAAATTTAAGTTGCGAGACATTAAAATAATGATTGCTTTTTACAATATTATTAAATAAACTTACATATATAATCGTCGATGACGGCGGTAATTGTAAGAAAGCTATCAATGTCTTTCTTTGAGGCACTCGAGTAACAAATAATAAATTACTAGAAATTTTCACATGACTTCATTACTTATTACTATTGTAGTGGCCATGATTTATAACTTACCTGTAAATTACCTTAAAACTTACCTTGCTGAACAAAAATTGTTGAGGCTGATAATCAAATAAATGTTCTCCATCTAAAAGAAAAAACACCTGTGCCTTTACCACTTTACGAAATGTGCAGAGTAATGGTGATTTAATTTCAGCTGAAAAAGAGAGAAAAGAACGCGAGAAAGACATAAAGCAGTAGATTGGAATCTGTCTACTCCAACGGTGCGGGTCATTGCGGGGGAGGGCAAGGGGACGCTTTTAAAGCTCGCTTGACGCTCGAAAAAAAAAAGAAGCAGTCAAGCACGCAGGTGTCCGTTTTTTCTCCCTCTGGCTTTTTTTCCGCCTCTCCCTAATCCGCTATTTTTGGTGTCCGATGACACTGCGCCGCTGTGCTTGTAATTCCGTTTCCCCGCTTCCTTCTCTCCGCAGTCGAGCCTAAAATAAGCCCACACGTGTGTGCGCAAGCAGTTTGATAAGATCTCAAGCGGAAAAATGATGCCTCCAAATGGGCCCGATAAGCTGTCTCGCGTATTTTTTTTTTTTTTTTTTGTCGTCGAACAGTTGGAGGCGATAAAAGTCGCTGTCTGCTTGTTACTGTTTTACTGCGGAGTAATCAGTCTATGGGTCGTAAAAAAATTTGTCTGTATTTATGTATCGCAAATAAAATCTGACAAGTTTAGCTTACCTACAGGTAGACTGAAATTGGCTGAAAGTGAAGTATATTGCTGATGCTAACGTTGTGTAATTAGAATTATCTTCGCTTTCGAATCGTAAAAATGTGGACGCGTTTACTCTCTGATTAGATTATATTGAATATATAACCTATTAATCAGGTAATCTTTGCTTTTTTTCGTCGAAAAGAGAGGTTTTTATTACCTATGTAGTCTATACGTCAAACAAATATTTTAGCAATATTACTTGACTGAATCAGATTGCAGGAGCTTCGGTTTAATTGTTGTAAATTATAAATTAAATAAAAAAACTCGGCTACTATAGATGCAAAACAAGGGTCTAATGAAATCTTCATTAAAGCCAAACGACTTGGGCAGTTTCATATCCGCAGGGCGCAAGGAAGGAGGTTCGCAAGAATTTTTTATGCCCCCGACATTAGCCATTTTTGTTTGAGAACTGTTTCTCCGAGCCGAGTCAGCGGCAGATTACTTACGCGCTTCCGTAAAAAGGTCGTAAAGCGTAAAAGCCCGGTTTAAAGCTTGGCTTTTAATGACGCCCACGCTCGTATAATATGCTCGGCGCGCGACGAAAAGAACGGAGACGCGACTGTTTCGTACCCTTTTGCCGAAGCAAACATAATAACCCCCGGGTGCACTAGCATAATAAACCAGCGCGCTGAATCATGCGAAAAACCTGCGCGAAAGACACCGAGCGCGCGACACTTATGGATGCGCGAGCACCCAGGTAATCGCGTTTCGCGTTTGAAAGCCGCGCTGACGGCTTCAGTCGGCGGTAAGTACGCCGAGGAGCTTAATGACAAGAGAAATACCGACAAGATAAATAATGGATATTAGGTAGCGGGCCGCGAAAGAATTTTCATTTCTGACAATTATTACCTCCGATTTATGGAGGGCTTCAACTTTTTACGGGAATATGCAAATTGAACGAACTAGTTCTTTTTCAAGTCGCCTGCGTAATTGCATTAGCAGATTTGAAAAATAAACGAACTTGTCAATTAAATTTAGTGCTCGCCACGCCTGATAATCTTGCTTTTCCTTATGTCGAAGTTATAATATAAAAGGGTTGCTCTTAACGGTGTCTGTCGAATGACTTCCAGGATTTGCGCTTCTGGCGGTTTTTGCGCCCACCACCGGGAGGCAAGACGATGCGCGCAATTCGCAGGCGCACATGCAAGTTTCCGTTTCTCGGAATTCCTCTAGCACTTATCCGTATTTACTCGGTGCCATTAAGGCAAAGGCCGAGTTTTGTAATTTCTAAATGTTGCTCGACTAAAACTCGACCCGCATTATTCGCTAAATTACGAGAGATTTACTTTTGCTCCACTGGACGACGGTGAATTAGCGCGGAGAACAATGAGAGGCCGGGGATGATTATTCCGGTTTTATACTATGTAGTCTCTTCAGATGGGTTTTGCCCTGTGTGTGGGAAAGCCGTATTTTCATCATTCGAACTGATTGCCGCCAGCGAGAAAACGGTAAATCGCATGGAAAACATATTCGAGCGCTGAAATTTTTCAACTGTTCCTTTGCTTCCTCAAAAATTCTTGCAGGATACAAATATTTTTAAGTAGTTCATCCCACGACGAAGTCAAATAATTCTGCAATCAAATTAAGCGTATTTCATTCTGCCTTCATTGGACTTACACGCAAAGCGTAAAAACGAACTGCCATTTGAAAAAAAAAAAAAAAGGATGGTGCGCGCGGCTTTCCCATTAGTGTTATCTCGCCATCTTCCTCGCAGATTACAGAGCGCACACAATAATAATCAGCATAAAAACTCGCGGCAATAAGATTCGAGGCAGATTTGGCGCTTGCGATTTACGCAATAAAAATTAAAAATTAACCCAATCACCGTGCGTGCTTTCCCATTTATTACACGTTAGCATGCGCATGTTTATACTGCAGCGTAATGATAGACTCGGCGCTGCCTCCTTATCGCGCGCATTTATCGGCGGGAATGACATTATCGCTTTGGCCGGTACGAGCATTGCTCCGTTTCGCTTATTTTTTTTTCTCTTGTCCCGTTCGTCCCCGCAGAAAGGCTTTACATGCTTTCCGAGTATTCGAAATAATAAAATAATCATTCGGTTTTTTAATTTAACGCTGCGTCTCTGAAACTTAAGCTTAAAGTTTAAACCGTATAGGTCGTAGGTGAAGCCATTGATACATTATGCACCCCTTGAAATCTTCAATAGCGTGCACAGTTTAGACTTTTATTTACGAGCCTCTCCACTTTCACTAATTGGGCAAAATCGGCGAGAAACTGGATAATCTCGTGATATACTGAGACTGAGAGAAAAAAAAAAAATCTGAGCTCCCGGCCTATATTTAATTTGATCTTTTTCGACGCATTCTACAAAAGCCTGCCATTAGACGCATTTCCCTGCGCCCGCAGACGAGGAGGGGAGAAATCGGTAGAAAAATAGGGGATCGAAAGTGAAAAATCCAGCAGCGCGTTCGAGCGCCGGACGATGTGTTTGCACACTCGTCCAGAACCGGACTGACCTGCTCCGGCGATACCGGATTCGCTCCGCCCGAGGAGAGATCGGATATTATCGAGCGGATTACGTGAAACGAGAGACGCGGCCCAGGCGATATCGTCCTCGGACTTGATCAAACAAGCCCCCCGAGAAAATACCCTTTGACTTATTTTAGAACCGAGGGGCGCGGCCTCGCGCGTAAGCCTGGGAGCTTGTGATTTTTTTACTCATTTCACGAAATTTCGAGAACGAACGGGGAAGGGGGGGAGGAGGGGGGTACATAATAAGCGAGGCCGAACTGTTTGCAGAAACTTTTTTTTCGTTTGATCGGATTTTTGTTGGAGCGAAACCTGCTACTGTTTGACTGGTCGAGCTACGCCGGGAGCTGCTCCGTTTACGAAAAATTGTATTTTGATCGTAACCTCGGATTATTTGCGTGCTGCGCGGCAGATTGATTTCGTAATTTAATATCGTTGTTTTTGTGAATCTGTAGATTTTTTAGTTTATTCTTTAAAAATTTTATAGTACGTTTCGATTGAAATGAAAATCGCCTGCGGCGATAAAAAATATTGAAAAATAAACACAACCGTTAAAAACATTTAAGAAAACACGTACACTTCCATGGCATTACAAGCCATGGCGATTAATATTCATAGTGTTATATCGTCATTCTTTTATGCCTCATCTTCAAACAGGCAAATAAAAAAGGAGAAAATCTCTCAAGGTGATTTTCGCGTCCCCTCCAATGAAATTTAGCTCTAAGCGACGATCATCCGCAAAACCTTGAACATCCCGCGCACAATATCCCGACTCGCAAATCACGGCTTAGCGCGTATCGCGTCGCTCGAATGTGTCCCCGCGACATTTTTACTGTTATGGCGAATATTTTATGGGGATATTGTAAAATTAAAAAGCGCCCCCCCACACGACCAGCGGCGGATAATAAGGGGGCCGCCCGCTGCAATCTTGCACTCGCTCGTAGACCATATGCCTCCCCCCCCTGCTTTCGCTCCTTTTTTCGCGTCTATTTTTCCCGGGCTTTAAAGCGGAGGGCGCCGAAGCACTATTTGACTTTCATTACGTCTTGCGGGTCCGCTTAATTTATCGTCTTTCTGCCGGCTTATGAAAGAGAAGTGCGAGCCGGACGAATTAAGGGATTTCCCGCGCATTTTCCAATTGGACGATTCTCTGTCGCGTTTCCGTTCTGTTCGCGAGATAAATTGCTTTGCTTTTTCGGTTGCTTCATTTCGGCGTGCGTGCGCGCGCGTCTGTGTGCGCGAGGCAAAAGTGAATCGGCACTTTTATGTCTCGCTTCGGTTTTCGAGCCAGGCGCGGCGCTGCACATTGCTAATACGCTCGAATTCACGGGAAGTAAGATATATGAGACTGCGTCGCGACGCGGTGCAGAGGTGACTTCTTTTTGGTTTGCCCGCCGCGCCGACGATTTGTCCTGCGTGTAAGTGGAGGCTTTGTATAAAGGTGCTGGAATTACCTTTGGCTTCATGAATTATTTATCGTCTGGCGGAATTCAATTTCAGGGAATGAAACTGTTAAACCTTACACGCATGTCAAAGGAAAATTCTTGCGATACATTTTTGTAAATCAACTGCTGGACGGTATGAATTACGTCGCGTGTTTCTAAGCTAGTAATTTATTTATATAATTAACGCTCTGATTGACGTGCGAAGCACATCGTATAACTGGGGTATAAATTTGCTACAATAATTTTACATTTTTTCAAACTTATCATTTTTCAGGTTACACGTTTATTCCGACATTTATTATTTGTAATACTCGGATAAATAATTAAGCCTTCATAACTAAGTGTTATAACCGATTATAACTCATAGGAAACTGCTAGTCGATCTCGCGATCCGCATCTCGAATATAGTATAGTAAGACCCAACACCCTACGGCTTAGTGACTATTCGCGCAGGTGCACGAGGCACTAAGCTTCTTTGTTGTTTATAAAACTTGAATATCGGTGAAAGCGTGCGCGCAGCACGTACTTACAGCTCTATGCAACTTTGTATAGAGTATTTTACGCTTGACCGATTACTAATTTCGCGATTAATCGATTGATCATCTATGCAAGTATGTACTTATATATATACGTCCTTTTTCAGATTTTATAGAATAAATCCGGCGACAGTCTCGAATTATTGGGGCTTAGTTTAACTTGGTTACGCAGAAATTGTGAGTAATGTGACGCGAAAATGTGTTTTTTTTTATATATATCTTATATCGTACTCTGTGAGCTCCGTATGAATTAGATGGAACGAGTCTAAAGAGATAAGTTTACAAAGTTTAAAATTAATTCATCTTAGAAAGGCTCGAATTATGAAACTTCTTGCTTATGAAACTTTGTTGGCATACAAATTAAAAACCTATTAATTTAAGTATAGAAGGCATTTTGTACGTTTTTGAAATCATTTTATAGAACATGATCAAACGGCAACGATGCTAACAACACTGTGCAGAAAATTATAGTTGATATGATATAATATATATGTAGAATATTAAATAATGCTTGTAGTAGATATTTATGTAAAAGAAATAGTAGACGATCTGAGGTCGCAAGATATTTTCAATTTTTTTAATTAAACATTGTCAATAAAATTCTTACAGAATCACGCAAGAAAAATTGGTTACTTTAACAAATGGATTAGTTATTCAATTCTTAACAATTTCAGGTAGTAAAGGAAAATACAAAAAAAAAATCGAATAATCGAAAAGTTTCTGAGTTTATATCAGGATCATCAAATAACAAGGTTTTAACCAACTATTTGGTTGTTGCTACAACGAAAATGGTTTTCTGTTAGGCGATCAACAGTCCCTGTACTATCTTTCATGCCTCATCAGACAAGCAATTTCACATTTCGTTCTTGGGGAATTTAAAAAAAGTTAAAAAACAAGGAAGCCTCAAAAATCCGATTGCCTATCGAAGCGCGGGCTTCAATTAAAGCTTGCTTAACATCAGACGTTTAATTAAACTTGATGCATCGTTAAGTTCGCCTGGTCGCTCGCATACGGAGAGAGCCGGTCGGATGGCGCGAAAAGATACACCGCGCATCGATTCCTCTCGAGGCGTCGTTACGTAAACGCGCATCCGGCTCGCTGCGGCCCAGACAAGGGAGCAATTTGCCAGTTGTTTAAGTACCAAGTGTTAAGTGCTTCGTCGTTTATGCCGCGCCATTATTGTTTTATGTTGACCCGCCGCATGGCCCCCGCTCGCCCTCGCTCCTCCCGCGCAAACGACTAATTCCTCGGAGATGGCTGTATGCGCGCATTGTTTCGAGAAATTCGATACAGAGGCGCGCAAGGTATCGTGACAAAAACTGCCCTTAATGCGGAAAATCGTTGGAATTAATTTATTTCTGCTAAACGTAACTAGTAAATGCTTTTATCGACAACTATAACACTTTTAATGACGATTGGAATAAAAAGACTCTGGTCCTGCTGTCTAAACCTGTGCTAAAATTGGGGTGAGACTTAGAAGTAATAAAATGCTCACACTAATGGCGAATAAGGACTCCATTATATTTTATTAAAATTATAATGAATATTTTTGAAAGTATTTTTCTTATTGGAAAGGATTTCAGCAATTTTAATTGTATTCATTTTAATCGGAAACAGGTTCTACAATCTTGATAAAAATTCTTCAATAGAAAAATAATCTTATCAATATTTATGTGAACGTATAAAAACTCGGATATCCCTTTTTCCACTTCCACTATCTAATATATCACAGTTTACTTCGTTTTACGAGGCACATAATAGCGTTATAAACAGCAAAGACAGTCCCAGAAATCAAGATCGCCAGTCGTTCATCGCGATATGATAATAAGCAACAACAGGAACAGCCGAACCCCTGATAAAGGGCGAAGAAAGCACCGAGGAGCGCTGCTCTGCCGGGCAAGCAAATTTTTTATTCCGCCGGTCCACTATCGAGATCTCGAATCTTAGGGCGACGCGTGCGCCAGATAGTCGGTTTGATCGCTCGCTGGCGCGAGTTTCATTTCGCTTTACGAGCTTTCAAGATGTACGCGGCTGTCGGAGCTGGAAATTGGGCTGCGCGCAGCCACGCTGTAAAACACGCTTCATATTCTTTTTATATTCGCGGCGGAACCTGCTCCCACGAAAATTTCGCCGAGAACCGAGGAGGAAAAACGGCCTCGCAAGGCTGGACCTCCGCGTCTGAGCGAAGCGCCATCGTAAAAAGAGTTAAGACTAGGCGTAATTGAAATATGCAGACGGCTTTTTATAAAATTATTTATTTATTTATTTTTTTTTTTAATGAATGGTATTGGCATTAAACTATTATTTTAAAAATGTATAAAAATATTCTTTAAAAGTAATAAATATACCTTATAACATGCTTGGATAAAGTTTCATAGAAAAAATGGAAACTAGAGGAAGAAACTTCTATGAAAAAGTTTTAATTTATTCTAAAGTTGTTGCACATAATTATTATGAATCTTTTAGTGTGTAAATGTAAGAATTGCCTGCAATCATCTTGCTACTGCACGAGCGAATTATCAACAAAGTTATAAAAGGGATTTAAAAACCGACTATAGACGTCGAATTAAAAACTCATTTTAACACTTAACTAAATTTAACTTAACGAGTCATCAATGGCAATCAGCAATAACCGTTCTCACATACATTTACTTTCGGCTAGATGAACAATCGCACTTTGAAAAGCCTCAACGCGCTCTCGCAGTCCGTAAAATTAGCATAACGCGACCAAAGGCAAAAATATACGCGTTTTCTAATGTGGCCGTCGAAAGGGCTGATAAACTATCGCTTCTGGGATAGACCGCCACAGAGCTTCGTCAGAAGGCGATTAAGAAGAAGACGAACCCTTCCGGAAAAAGCGTTTCCGGGTCATTACGCGGGCACAATGGGCCGGCCCTCATAAGCCGGAATCTCGAAAACTCGCAAAACTATTAGCATATTAATGGCCGGCAGCTCAGTTAACCCTTTCATCGGCGCACGCCAGATTTGCATCCCGCGCTCTCTTTCTGCCGCCGGGGAGAGAAAGTCGCGACGGCGGCGGCGGCGACGGCGGCAGTGCGTTAAAAGCCCGCGCCGCGAGACCGAGCGAAATTAACATGACAAACTACTCTCGGCCATAAGGGTCGCGGAAGATATATCGGCCTGGATATGCGGGTGTACGCCAGAAACAATAGCCGGGGCGTGGGGTGGATTTTAAAAGACGCCCCGGCGAATATAGCGCTTTTCCGCTCTGTTACGTGCCTCTCGCTCGTTCTCCCGGCCCGGGATTCGCCCGTTTTTATTTACTTTGCGGTGCGCGCGCGAGGGAAATCTGAAGCAGAGCCTTGTTATCGAGTCATCGAATCCCGAGTGGAAGGGTTATATTCAAATTTCTCCGAAACCCCTCGCGCGACCTTTTGCAGTTTCTATATATGTCGAGCTTGGCTGTAACGTCGTTCAAAAGTGTTTTACTATTCAATCTACTTTTACTGAACAGCTGTTATTATCTTAATTCATTTCAAGCTTTAATTTAGATCAAAATCTATAATTCTACCAATATATATTCAATATAGGGTCCCATTCTAGAACATTGTTTCAGTTTCACTCGCAATGAGAATCACTGTACGCTCCGTGGATGATTATTTCGGGTAGCGAGAACTTTGCTGCGATATTCTTCCAACGATCAAGTCCCAAGTCTCTTACTAAAAGTCCATTCCTCTTTGCAGGTATATGTATACCCACACAGCAAGGAGGATCGTAAAGCTCTTCCTCTTTCTCATTCCCGTTGGTGCTTACGGAGATTGACTTCAACCAAGACGACGACTAGCGAAAAATTAGCATGCTAATACGTCTTCGTCCCGTAAGCGCTCGTAAACTTTGGCAATTAACGTTCGCTGCTTCCCTCTCGGAGCAGCATCTTCCCTTGCAAAAGATGCTCGAGCGGTTCTTCAATTATTCCCTATTTTTATTGGACTAATTGATGCGCATTTTTTTTTTCGAATTCCCTGCCCTGCGGTTTTCCACTTCCGATTACAGTTTTTGCGGGAGAAGCGACTGGGTGAGCTCGGTACTTTGTGTTCGCAGTTGAGAGGACGGAAAGAAGGCAATTGGTAATACTTGGAGGCTGTTGTTTTCAAAGTAATGGAACTATGAATAGACGCCTCATTCTCTCGTTTTAAATGATGTAATAAATGACAAACTTTAGCATCGTTTAGTTTTTATGTCTAATTATCTTCTTTTATTCACAACTTGCATAAAAAGTGAGTCCCTGGAACTTGAGTGGTTTTTGAAACCTTTTCCAGTTAGTTTTTTTAATTTTTAACTATGAGGTGAATGTGATAGTTGTTGATCAAACTTACTAATATCAGACTAGCTTTGTGGCCAAAGGTGTTTCAAGCTTACTCTTACTTATGATGGTTATTATTTCAAGCTTCGAGTCAGTGATGCATCTATAAACAGGAGTCCGAGCGGAAGTTTAATTCACCTGCCGCATAGAAGTTAAGCTCGCCGATCGTCTTTTCCTCTATCCATTGATGTGGCAACGCGTCAGGAGCTCCGTACAATTTCATCTTTTTTACATTAAGGTTCTCTGATCGAAAAATCTATCAATGTCGGTGAAAAAGGAGCATACAGGCGTCCCCGTTGACTTTAAGTAAATTTACTTTTGAATTCATCCAGCACGAATTTACGCGGCTTTCTTTCAGGCACTGCGCATTTTCTTTTCCTATCCTTCTCCGACGCAGGAAGCGAAACGAGAAAGCGTCCTTTTGATGGCAGATTAATGAGGAGGGGCAGCGGATCCTTTCAAGCAAAGCGCGTCCGCGAATGGATTTGATAATTACGAGGATTATTTTGGGCTTTTTTTTGTGCGGACGCCCTTCTTATCGCCAGACCGCGAGAAAATTCTAAATCTGCTCATTAAACGTGGCAAGGATCTTTTTGGTCCTTTGCTCCGTCACGCTTCCGCCGTTCTCTCCGCACTTCGCTTTCCGACTTTTCGCGTTATCGATTGCCGCCTGTACTTTTGACATTCATTGTGTGCCTTAATTGAGCTGTTCGCTGGATCTTTGCTGAATTTATTCCGAGGTTAATTAATGGCCGCTCGTATAATTTGGCGTTTCGCCTCTTTCAAATGCAGGAAAGCGCGGCGCTCGAATGACGTGCTCTTGGAAATTCATTCGTTTTATTCGTGACCTTTAAGCTTCCAACGAGCTTTTATGCCTTTGATCCACGACAGTAAATAATTACGAACGTAATTAAGAATTATTCATTATACTATTATAAATGCATCGTCAATTTCAATATGCTAAAAATTTGACAGCAATAACGCATGCAGTAAATATTTATATTTCATGCAATACGACTGAAAAGTATATGGTATATTAACGATTTCAGGTCTTAATATTGACTAAAAAGAATTCAATCACTTTATTCAAGCCAGTCTATTTATAACTCAAAGTAAACTTCGTTAACGCGGCAAAGTAAATCCCCCCGAAAACTCAATTTTCTCGCGCGAGGATCAGTCATTTCCAGGACTGAAAAAAAGAAATAAAAAGAAGAAAAATCGCGGCTCGTTAACACACATTTTTCAAGGGGTCGTTTCGCCGTGAATAATTGGCCATCGTTAAGAGCTTTAAGATCATCGCAAGCAGACGTTCCTCAGACATTAGCCGGCAGTGCTTCATTCGCTTGTTTCTCATCTTACCAACTCGACGCTTATTTCGTTTCGACGATTCATCGCGGGATTGAAGAAGCGTCTAGATGAGCTGCAGCTCTGACAGGTTATTAAATTAAACGATTTTTTCGACGATCGGAGGAGGGTATATATGCACCGCTCCGTTCCCTTTCCCCCTTCGAAATCCCGTGGGGCGCTTCTGGTCTCTCTGCTGCGTTGGGGTGAGAGAGAAGGAGAGACGGGGCCGTAGCAACCCCTGCGTCGTAATTATGTTTTCCTTGTTTTTTTCTTTTACGTCCGTGCCATTTCATTGGGCTGATATAATAAGGTATTATCGTCGGGTTAAGAGGTTGGTTTAAGACAATTTTGGGATACTCGGCTAATTAAATTCTCAAACTGCACATGGTCCTATTCGATAAAAGCAATGCTTTTTATTACCAGATTTTTCGGGATTATCTTATTTTTTAAATGTTTATTTATTTAATTATGATATTTGATTTCATATTATTCATAAATTGCGATTGTTAATCATTCATGTTATTCGTAATCGATTTTACAGATTCATACGGCATTAGTAACATTAATTTTTATTATTTAGTAACACAATATTACAATCGTAATATTACACTGTTTTTACACCCATTGATTCTTAATTGACATAAACGAAACAATCTTCGTAAAGTATCTTGTTAGAGAGAGGAATTCATCCAAAAACGTCTCACCTCGTTGAAAACAAACTCGCTAAGTTTAGATTTCAGACTACTCGTCGCAAGGTACGTTATAAATTACGCAACTTGTCACTCTGGGATTTGGGAATCTCCAAACGTCAAGGAAAACGAGAACAACGGACGAGGTCGGGCGTAAATTTAACCCTTTGACGTTGCTCCGCATTCGTTTGGATCACACGCGAGCGACTCTTGCGGCCGCCGCCCGATTTAGTGCTTCTAATTAAGTGGAAGAAGCCGAAGCAGTCGGCGTTTGCATCGTTGTTATGCCTCGTCGCAGCTGATCGTATTTGGGTCAAAATCCTCTCCCGCGTCGTTTCGGCGCAATTTCGTGCTGCCGCTTCGAGAGCTGCCTCTCTTTCGCCTCTTTGCTCTCTCCTTTCTTGCGCGCGCAATAAAATCTGAGAGCACCAACTGTCCGCACCGCTGAGGTCAACGGCTCTATTTTAATTTACCTCGTCTTACGACATTATTATGCGCAGCTAACTAAATTATTTCGGACTTTAATAATTTATCAAGCTTTTGCTTACGATAAATTTTACGTTCATTTTTCTTAATCAATGTATAAATAGAAATAACTTAATTAGCTTTATTAACGGTGCACAATCTAAAATCTTATTAAAAACCAATGGGCAAGGAAAGTTTATTTTAAACGTGCAGGGATTAAAGCAAGCATTCTTTTTCCTGAATGGAAACCTTTTCTGAAGATTGTACACATACAGGGATGCCTTTCTACAGCGGGCAATTCGCCGTCGGAGAAAATTCGTTCACAGCCAGTTTTACGCGAGGCGACTTACGAGGAACCCGGGCGAAAAGCGCTCGACGAGGAAGACGGAGTCGAGTAGTCGCCGAAAGTACGGGGAAAGCGGGGGAAGAAAAAGAGAAAGAAGCGATATTACATTGTTAAGTCGGGCTAGGAATCCGCGAGTTTGTCGACCCCTCGCAAGCTGCAATGACTCCGAAAGTGCAGTTTGGCGCTCGTTTGCACGCGCGGCAAAACTTTGTACAGCTACCGATTACGGCTGTCTCGCGTGTAGAGAAGGTTACTCGCTTCTCTTTTAATTCTCTTGCGCTGGCTTATTTTGCAAGGAAGGACCGAATAAAACAATTGAATTTTACCCGAGGGGGAGACTGTACTTGCTGGATTTTCACGTTTTAATTGTATTATTTTTTGCCAATTTAATTAAATTGGATTATTAAAGATTTCTGAGTGTTTTTTCTTTCAATACTTGATGAATAAAAACTTTTAGAAATTTACTTTTAGAATTTTTCCCTCTTTAAACGTAAAAAATTTATCGGAACAAAAAGGAGGAAGCGACTTTAATCTAGTTCGTCTCTTTCGTGTCACAATACATATATACAGGAGCTGAAGAAGTACGTCGCAAGCTCGATTGAAACATCATGATCAAGGTTTTCCTTTTATCCCAGCGAAACTCTCCGATATCAGAAAGAGGCAGCAAATGAATGCTGGGATAGAAAAATACGCGGCAGAATCAGCTGCCGGTGCGCTTTGAGAAAGCACAAAAGCGACAAAGTATCTTCGTCGAAGGCACGGGAAGAATAACGTTAAAGATTAAAAAAAACAAATTCTCCTGCACCATGGCGAAGGCACACAGGCCAGTGAGCTTCTCGCGGACTGACGCCTCCCGCGTTTTTTTCAATATCAACGGAGTGCCTGCAAAGGGATATCTGAAGGCGCTGCTCCTCGCGAGAAGGAGAGGCATAAAGGATATCTCGGCGTACTAAATATAAGTGCTCGGATAAGGAGAGCGAGAAAGAAAGAGTGGGTGGTGGCTCGAAGCATTTTTTATTTGACTGACGCGCCTCGAGGTGGCGATGGATAAAAAACAGGAAAGTAAGGACGGGGTGTGCCCCGAGTATTCCAAAGTTTTTTGGGGTTGTCGGATATAATCACTGAGCGACGCGCTCAACCCTCCTGCGCCTCTCTCTCTCTCTCTCTCGCACTTTCTTTTTTCGACCCCCTCCGAACCGGCTTATTTTGATCTCTCTCTCCCTTTTGTTGCCCATCTCGCTCTTTCATTTTTTCTTTTTCTTATAGGGTTTAATATTTTAAACAAAACAATGGACGTTTTGATTTTAGGTAAGGATTTTTTTAATTAATGGCTATTTAAGAAAAATTCCGTGATTCTGTCAATCGTTTAATAAAATCTATTTACTCTGAGCGACGCTTGATTTAATACGGCGGAAGTCATTCATTATTTTCTGAAAGTAAGAGTCAATATCCAATAATCTTCAACAGTTAGTTTTTGTAAGTCATTATTTTGCGGCTTTTAAAAATGAAATTGAACAGATTTGTCTTTTATACAGAACGTAAGTCCTTTATTGGTCTTTCCTCTCATATTGGCCGGTTCCCCCCCACACTGTTACTTGCTACCCTGCCGTTCTCTCTCTCTCTCTCTCTCTCTCTCTCTCTTGTTTCGGCACTGTGGCGGTGTTCCCTTCCATCTCCTCGTTAGTCTGTCTCTCTCGGCATTGTCCCTTTCAGTCTCTCGGGATTGCGGGGCCAACACAGCGAGATATCGGATCAATTTTTTAAGCCGAGGGTGCCGAGGCTTTACACTCCTTGAGAAGAAGCCTATATAGAGGCGAACTGACGACGACGACGAGTCGAGAAAGCAAAAAAGAGAAGCAACGATAGGTGGTCGAGGAGCTCGGAAACGCGGAGGGTGCCACGAAATCAAGCCGCGAAGAAAATTAAAACGACGCCGAAGCGAGAGCTCGCAGCTCTATATCCAGAAAAGGACGCCGGCAGTTGCTAGGGCCGAAGGACTCGAGTACTTAGGCGCGATGCTCTCTCATTTCGGGAGTTTCCTTCCGACTTGTTTCGCGAGTGAGAGCCAACGAACCAAAGGGAATATTGCGGTTCGCCGGAGCTCCTTTTTTCCTCTCTTTTTCGCGCTGCTTTCCCTTTTAGTCTTCCTTCCTCTTGCGCTCGACTCTGCCCCCCTCTCCCCTCGCGCTTTACTCGCTCTATTCATAACGAGACACTCCAATGCGCGTTACACTTCGAGCTAAAATATTCCTGATGGAGTATAACGGCGTTCCTGGTCCTTTCAGTGTCACGGTTTGCTTTTCTGACAATTATTTTCGAGACCTTTTTCCGAGTTTCAATGGAGATATCGGGCTTCCGATTATTACTCGCTTGTTTGTTCCGTCGTACTCATTGAAAATTTAGAAAAAACCTTTCTCAAACAACGGTGTCGGCCCCAAAAAAATTGTTATTTAAACAAAACCCCACTGCAGAACTCCCCTCCGTGAATCACGAAAAATACGACGCTGTAAAATATTTATTTTCGCTATTTCGTGCTCCACATTATCGTCCATAAATTAAAGAGGCAACTGCTGGTTCACACCCATTGGCCGCTCGACTGTCACCTAATATTTAATGGCTCGTAAGCTGTCGTTTGGCCAGCGTCTTCTCGAATCACATCGACGCCTAAGTCGCTTACTTCGACATGGTTCCGAAGTTCATACGACTTCCCATGATTTCTAATAACACTAAATAAATGTTTATACCTATAAATACCTATAAAGAGAAATCAGATATACAATCATGTGAATTTATCCCGGGTTTACATGTAAGATGTAATAAGATATTTTTGTATTAAGAAATACAGTGTGCATATAGGTCATACCGTTTTGCTGGTCTGGTCTCCGTCGTGATGAAACAAATTATAAATTTTTCCAATTCAAAAAAATTTTTAGTTTCATTTTTCATTTTACAAGTACGAATATACTTGTTTGGATGAAGGGGAATCAAGTCAGTAATTAAAGAAGTCAGTAAGTGTCGAACATTTGATGATGAACTAAATTAAAGTGAGTGATATTTTTTCTATCATTCCTATCGTTTAAAAAAATTTTCTGCAATAACTCAAGTAATCGCGAAATTGAAATTGAATTAATTAGAGAGCTTGGTACAATAAGTTAAAAAGTTTGAAAAATGACATTAACTTATAAGTCGTTAACACCGATCGCTTTTTAAAATAAGCTTTCACAAGAATGACAAAACCCTCGCATTCATCAGTAATTCAGCCTTTATTCAATTGCGAAAAATCCATGATGACAAATTGAAAAATGAATTTATGCGTTCGGCAGCGAAGTATCATCATCGCTTGACGTTTAATTTACCTTACACCAACGAGCCAGTGAATAATGCATACATTTTCGCGGACGAAGAGCCGAAACTCGATCGTAAATCGTGGAAAATCAGGCAGGCCGCAGGCACATTGCAAGACTCTTGCTGATCAGTCGGTGGATTTTCGGCAGTCGCAAATAAAACGCGCACCAGCCTGCGAAATATAGCGCGTAAATCACAATTACAATGACCGGATGATACATACGCCGCCGCGCCGAAGCCAGTCCCGATTGCTGTAACAATGCCGCACTAATTAATGCAGGCGCGCGCTACTCGCTCGATACGCCGAGAGACAGATGCGGGGACGCGCGGTGGATGCACCGCGGAGGGACGGGGGAGAGTGTACACGCGGCTCTCTCGCGTTTAACGATCCACTTGACCTAATTGCTCCAGATCAGAAAGAAGAAGTGGAGAGGAAGACGAATGCGAGGAAAAAAGGAAAGGAGCGCGCGTACATTCGCAGCGGGGAAAGCCTTCGGAGCGCATTACGCACCGCGAGCCACTTGCCTTTACTTTTGTCCTGGTTTCCCAACCCTTAAGGGGATGTCAATGTCACAGTGCGTTATACTTCACTGAACAACATTGCCAAGTGCACTTCTTGTGCTCGCTTTTTATTATTCCTCTTTTATCGGACATGGAAACGTTATTAAAATTTATGCTTTTTAGGAATCGCAGCCGAAGTTACGTTGAATTCCCCTCGGGCGAAACTATGATTTGTTATTGACGTTAATGATGTTCTTATTAGTACAGTCAATATTTTTGGTAAACTGGGCGGAAGAAACTATTCGTGTATTTTAATATTGTTATAAGCACTAACATTACCCTGGTAGAATTTCCAGCATTGAAAATGGCCAGGAAAATAGTTAATAGATAAGTCCGTGGCTATTTAATAGGTCGCGATGAAACGCTTTTTTTCACATGATTTCACTATTAAATAGGCTGATAATTTTCTTTCTAATTGACATTGGCTAGTAAATAGCTCAGAAAG
>UCOM01002558.1:0-25076 GCA_900474385.1 Ormyrus pomaceus | reverse complement strand
CCCCCTCCCCTTGGCATAATGCACTCTTTGTTTCAACATTAAATAGTCCTCCATCATTCTTTTTCTCCCCCCGCTTGGCGAAAAAGTACGGGTGATTTATTGAAAGCCTTTCTTCTTCCCCCCTTCGCGCTCTTTTTTTCTGGAATCTTCTGAAAAGTAGGGCGCGTGTTAATCTTTCGGTAATTTATAGGCGAGGGCGAAAATGGGCTCGACGGTTTTAATCGACTTTTTGGAAAATATTATGAATAAAATCTATTTAAATGTTTCATTTCTTGGTTAAAAAAATTAAAGTGTCTTTAATGTTCTTGAGGCGCGTCGCTTCCGCGTCGGCGTGAAAAAAAGAGAAAAATCAGCAGGCGCGGAGGGGCAAACGACACATCGCTCGCGACTTGCGTCATTGCCGCCGGAATGAGTCGTAACAACGCCGCGGCTCTTCCTCGCCAGCAAAGCTCCCGGGATTTCGTTTCGCGGACGGATCGTTTGTGCAGGCGGTTTCGGGGCGCTATCCTTTACGAAATATCAGCCGCTTCGCCCGCTAAATCAATTCTCATCGTAAATCGGTGCTCCGCCGATCGCGCAGAAAAGACGTCCAATTCGCACAAAGGGAACTCTCTCAAACGCGTAACCCTCATTCCGGCGGCTCGTCCGCTTGAACTTGAACGCCGCGCCGATCGTGGAATTCAATCCCTTTCTCTCAATCGAGCCGCTGGGCTCAGCTCGGTGTATACAATAGGAATCGAACTGCCCGCGCGGCTTTGCCATTGAATGTGGGGAGAGGTTGACCTTTTGGAATCTCCTCCGATTGTTCTGTAACCGATGACCTTAGCAGATCCGTTGTCAGTCCGGAAAATGGGCGTTGGGGATGAAGTGGCGTTTGATTTCGCGCGCCGACGTTGCCGTTGTTTTGTACGAGCGATCGGCAAGTTTTTCTTTCTCATCTCTGGAGGTGGATATTTTATAATACAATTAATGAGCGATGGAAGCAGCATTGACATACTTTCGGGATTCCATTTTAGTTACTGATTGAATGAAGTGTCCGTCATAACTTGGTTAGGCTCGTTCGGTTTGAAAAATCTTAATTGCCTACTGTCCGTCAAATAAATTACAAACCTGTCGATCATCGTTTTCACACTCGTGTAAATGGGCCAATTAAAGTGCCAACAGTTTTTTTCACAAAAACAGCTCGCTTCAAATAAATACTTAATCCACACAACAAAGTATAACCGCCTTACAAACTGCCAGAAGTGTCAAATAAAACAGTAGTTATAATAACTCAATTAATAAAATTGCAGCTGGAATGGGTGTGCGACAACGCGGCGCTGCCGACCTTCGCCCAGAGCATCTTCTTCGTGGGTGCGATCTTCGGCGGCCTGATCTTCGGCTGGGTGGCCGACCGCTACGGGCGCATACCGGCCCTCGTCGGCACGAACATCGTCGGCTTCGTGTCCGGCTGCGCGACCATACTCGCCGGCAACTTCTGGGAGTTCGCCGCCTGCAGGTTCTTCTTCGGTTTCGCCTTCGACAACTGCTTCACCATGATGTACATCTTGGGTAAGGAATCTACGTGCCTATTTTTGATACAAAAACCTGCGAAATTATACTGTGAAAGTTTTAACGTAGAATGCATTTAAGAACACCTGTCAAAGCAAATTTCGTACCATTAAGCATCGGCTTGCAGCAAATTATTTAAAGCAGGTAATTTTAGTTGGTCAGTTTCCCAGTAACGTATTGAACTTGGAAATTATGTTAATCTTGGCTTATGAAGTGCATTTAAAGTCCGTCGGAGAATATTGATTTTGTTACAAGAACGTGAATACTAAAATTCCGAGTCAAGATAATATTAAACTATACAAAATTATTTAAATTTTTTAGCGGAAATTTTAATCAGATGTTTTATCATATTTTTAAACTTTAATTATGTTGAAGCCAATCATAAAAGAAAACAACTTTTAGTATGAGATAAGTTCAATTAACGTCAAACGCCCAAAATTTTCCTCCGAAAATATGTTTAATTACTTTCATAATTAACACAGGTAAAAATTTGCATTTTGATAGAAAAATTTGTAAGTCAAAACGCGAAAATATTCTTTCGCCCAGCGGATTTGCATTATGAAAATTTCGTGCAAAAGTATATTTTGTTAACAGCTTTTCTTTATACGTCAGTACTGTTTTCTGGAATAATCTTTAATAAGTTTTTTTAGAATAGTCGGCGGGAAAAAAGCGCAAATTCTCAGAAAGATTTGCGCAATAAAACTTTTCTTCCGCGTAAAAAAAACAATGTTATTACCCATTTCACAAAAATCCAATAAGTTCAAAATATTTTTTGCCAGTAAATTAAATTCGCCGTAAATCAGTGCGAAATCATCGAAGATAAAATCGTGACAACGGAAAGAACCTTTTTTTTATACATATGTGAATATAAATGTATTTTATTATTATGAGTAGACAATTATAATAATGGATTTTCATGCATATTAATATTACGTATTTTTATGGAATTGTTACAAATAGTCCGAACTATTTAATAAAAAAAATTAAATCATCGAATAATTAGCAGTAAATCTTTAAATGCTTAAGCATCATTGCTTTTTATTTCAAGTGCTTACTTTTTATCTGCTTTCCAATTCAAATATTTATGACTATTGCATCTCAAAGACTCGCAACCCATTAAAGATGATAATTTAAAAGCAATTAATCAGTTGCATGATGTCTAACACTTGACTGGCTAATAAGGTAATCAACACAAAAGTTGACCTTACACTAGTCTTTGATCGCTCTATTAAAACAATTTTAATCCAACGATTATTAACCTGGCGTTGAATCGTTTAGGTGAAAAAAAAAAAAAAAATTATGTCAGAAAAAAAGATAATACTGGAATTTTAGCTTGTCAATCTGAATATTTTGCTTTATTCATGAAAGTAAAGATAATCGTAGAAAGGAAACTGAAACCAAACTAATACTTTTAACGACAGCTTCATCCTTGCAAAAAGTAATCGGAATTGATTTCGAAACAAAAATAATTTGCGTATTAACATAGACCTGATTATTATGTATCACAATTAATTACGTTTAATTATAAGCCGCACGTTTTAATAATAATAATTATTATGCAGAAGCAAAAGTAAGGACCCCTTGAGCATTATTCCGGGAATTGCACGTTATACGCTAATCGTCCTCTTAAAAATCATTCGCACCGATATAAATTTTCATTTTACGCTCACCGGAACAATTTTCACATTTTTTCAATTATTACGGATAATTATTACTCCTGTTATTTAATTTAGCCGCAAATTACGAACTCCCAATGTTAAGTGCTCATTAACGCGAGATGCACAAAACAATCATCCAGAAACTCCGCTTTTCCTCCGTAATCCCCGAAGCGTCGTTAAACATCATCGCTCCTATAATGACCCAGTCGCAATAACGCAGTCATTGTCACCTGCCGATACGTTGACCCTTCCCTTCCCCCGGAAATCCTCGCCGCCGATGAGTCACTCTCGGCGCAGCGAGAGAGAGAGAGAGAGAGAAAGAGATAACCGCTCGGGCGTGAAAAAAGTCTCGTTTACGATATGACAATTGCCCTTCTTCCGGTAAGAGCCGAGGCCGCGACCTTCTCTCTCTCTCTCTCTCTCTCTCTCTCCTAGCCGTCTTCTCTTTTTGCGCGGCCGGCTTCCTCTCCTTTTCTTTGCCGCGGCGGTGCGGCTTTGCGGTGCCGACTTTTTGCCCCGCGCGGAGTCCGCAGGAAAGCACAAGGAGTTTCGGCGGACAGCCGCGGCGAGCGGTGCGTGAAGCGGCTTTTATATTCGGAGGAGGCTTTTGCGGATCGGATTTGGCTATGATTCTGATTAATTTTCTTTCTAAATCGATGTTCGAAAGCGCTTTTTGGGCTCGGACCGTTCTGTTTTGTACTGTTTTGGCGGTATTATTTTTGCATTTTGCAAGTTCTACCTTTCTTAAAAAATTATAGTAATTTTAAATAAAATTTTTTTTTTCTCCGTGCACTGAAAATTTTTAAGAAGACTTTAACTTTTGAAGTCGTATTTTCTAATGTAATAAGCAAACAAGCTTTTTCTCGAGGAAATACAGCGTAAACTATAACTCAAGAAAAGTGCTCAAATAATCGAGAGGAACTAAACTTCCTCGCGGATTCAAAACAAGTCTCTTTAGTTTCCATCTACTCTATTCTCCAACCAATTTAAATAAATTTCATCCAAACACTTCGAGCTCGTTGTTTTCAATGTCTTTCATTCCAGCCGCACATCACGGAACACAAACACTTTTAACTCGCAAAAAGCTCATTAAGCCCCCGAGTATATTTGACGACCAATAAGACGATTAACGACGATCGAGCGGAGCAGCGCGTCCGGCAAAAAAGCAGCTTTTAATCGGCCCGCGAGCCTCTTTACTCTCCTTACAGCTCGCAGCCCCGACTTTACTGTCCAATCCTCAACGCAAACATTAACCGGGCGGCATAAAGAAGATTTACCGCCATTTTTTTTCGTTTCCCGGCGCGCATTTCTGCCGTATCTGCCGCCGCGTGGCAGTTCCACGCTTTTTTTGTGCCCGATCGTCTGATTGTGTATTCACGCGAGCGGAAAAGAAGGAAGGAGCTTGACGGTCGGGTTGAGCGCACGATTAGAGGCGGCAGCCGTGACGAGTATATTTCGAGAAACGGCAGTCTAAGCGGCGTAAAGTCAACCGATTTGTCGGAGTCGCGTGGACACGTTGCTGGGATTTTTTCGATGTTTGCTTTACGGTAATTCAGAGGGAGATACGGTAGCGAAGCGTTGATGTTTGTGTATTTTATTTAAATAAATAGTTCCAATAATAATACTTTGACATTAATACGAAATTAAGGTTTCTCTTAAAATGTTTGTATAAATATTGGCAGGAAATGCAAATATTTCGTTGAGCATCTTCGCTGTAGCATAAACAGCGAAGCTTAAAAACCCTTTGCAAAAATAAAATAACAGCCATCAGTTCGACTTAAAAAAATTGACGCCTCCCTCTTTTCCAGTCCTCGAGTACGTGGGCCCGAAGTGGCGCACCTTCGTGGCGAACATGTCGATCGCCCTGTTCTTCACGTTCGCCGCTTGCGTCCTGCCCTGGATCGCCTACTACATCGCCGACTGGCGGATGACCTGCGTCGCGACCTCCGTGCCGCTGGTCCTGGCCGTCGCGACCCCCTGGCTCGTGCCGGAGAGCGCCAGGTGGCTCGTCAGTCAGGGCAAGATCGAGCAGGCCCTCACCATCCTCTCCAAGTTCGAGAGGATCAACAAGACCAAGGTGCCCGATCAGGTTTACAAGGATTTTAAGGTCAGTGCTTTAGGAGGGGGTTTTGGAAAATCTTTCGGTTTACCGAGCGATTAGGGACATCCTAATTTTTGCTCCAATATTTTTCTCAGCGTGCAGTCTACCGCAGTGAGTAACTGCTGCGATACGGGGGAGACGTTCGAGAAAAATATAAAGTTTGTAATTCGAAGTAGACTGATCGAGGTAGATAACGTCTTTACGCGTTTGAATTTCAATAATTATAAGACAGTATACGAAATGCTTGAGCTTTACTGCGCTTAATTAAATTTCCTATACAGACTTCGATTTTATGCTTCGATCGCCGAGCATACATAAGTGAAATGATAATTTATCCTTCACCCGATTAGAATTAACGTTTTACGGCGCTCCGTGCTAATGACGAAAGAGTAATGCAGGATGGATCGTAAAAGTTGAATTTTATTATCCCGCGCTATAGAACGTTCCGCGGCGCGTTACAGCTATATTTAAAGCCTGACGCGAGATTGTATGCATATAAAAAAAAAAATTCGTTTCGCGGTCTTAACGCGGAAATTAACGGCGCGCAACCGGATTGTGTGGGTATATCTTTTTACCATCTACGCACTTTGCACACCTCGCGGCAAATAAAAACCTTTATTTACAGGATACCTGCGCCAGAATTCAGAAGGAAGAGGAAGCGGATAAATCTTATTCCGTGATTGATCTCTTCCGAAGCCCGAGACTCCGGAGGATCACCATTCTTTTGGTCATCATTTGGTAAGCGCTGCTTACGCTTTTCATCCAATTTCCAGGGCAGTGCTTTTAAAACTTGAACGTTCACGGCAAAATTAAATCTCGCCCCGGTGGAGCTTGTCGTAAACTGTGCCGTGTGGTTCATAAAACGGCTTCGATAGGTCATTTTACAATGCACGCATTATACGCGCATCGACAATAACCATCAAGCTACGAAGCATAAACATCAAAAGTATTATATCTCCAGCCGTAAACTGGCCAGTTTTTCCATTTCGGATTAAAGTCCCATCCGCCCTCGGGGGCTCCATTTAAAAAATGCACACCGTTATACGTTCAACGTACACCTCGCATTCCTCCAAGCTAACCGCCTCGAAACCATTCCAGGATGATAATTTCGCTGGTGTTCGACGGCCACGTCCGTAACGTGGACAACCTGCGGCTCGACGTCTTCGTGACGTTCACGGTGGCCTCGGTGACGGAGCTGCCGGCCGACACCTTCCTCACCCTCGTCCTCGACCGATGGGGCAGGCGATGGCTCGCCTGCGGCTCCATGGTCATATCCGGCATCTTCAGCGTCTGGGCGAGTCTCGTTTCAGACAGTGAGTATATATTTATTTACAGCCGAGCGATACTCTTGTTTATTTAACGCGTGAAAATAGTAAATTTATCGAAACAATTTGAAATTACGAAATTTCTACCTTCCTCAGACATATACTCGGCCACGCTGGCGATAATGGGCCGCTTCTGCGTGAACATCTCCTACAACATTGGTCTTCAGTACGCGGCCGAGCTCCTGCCGACGGTCGTTCGGGCGCAGGGAGTCGCTCTCATCCACATAATGGGCTACGTGGCGAGCATAATCGCTCCCTTCGTCGTCTACCTGAGCGTGGTGGCGACGGTGCTGCCCCTCCTCGTCCTCGGCATCCTCGGCGTGATCGGCGGGGTGCTGGCGCTCCTGCTGCCCGAGACGCTGGACAAGGAGCTGCCGCAGACGCTGCAGGACGGCGAGGAGTTCGGCAAGGATCAGGGAATCTGGGATATGCCCTGCCTCATGAAGTTAGTATACTACTGGCTTTTTTGTGGCTTAGTTCTTCTCGGTTTGGCATTGTTAGAAGCTGCGGTTTTCTCGTTGAGGACGAAAAATCGTTTTCGTTTATATATACATAGAAGTTGGTAAAAGATACTCGACTCGAGTCAATTGAAGGAAAATGTTAATCTTTTGGAAAAAGAAAAAAAAATTAGAACAATGGCTAAAGGGAAGTATGACGTTCGAGATAATTACGAATAAGTTACGAGGCATTTACCCTTCGAACTGTAAATCTTATATCTTAAATATATACGTAAGCGCTCGCAGAGTTACCGATGATAACAACATTTCAATAAAATGAAATTTATTGCGCAGTTAAAAATTTAAAGAAAGAATATTGAATTAGTAGAACAAAGGGAGAACGTTCAATGAAAATTAACGATATTCCGATGATTTTTTTTTTTTTTTTTTTGCAAAATGTCCGTCCGTCAAGAATTAAGCAAAATAACATAAAAATTCTAATTTTACAGAATGCAACAATTGTGGAAGGCCATTTCGTTAGTAGCTCAATTATCATACGCCCCTTTCTTTACCTATATACTCTTGCAAGACATTTACTCTCCTCAGCATGACTAAAGCCCCCCTTTGCAATCTCCTCCTTTTCTCTAAATCAAAATCTACGTGTGCCCACACACACACAACGTTTACAAAGTCGCTAATTCAAGTGAACTTTCCAGGAAAGCGGACGACTCGGAGTGTCCAACGCCGAACTTCAGGCGAAGCTCGACCCTGCGCAGCTCGAAGCGCGCCTCGATCCGAGGCGAGACGCTGAGGAGCAGCATGATCCAGAGGTCGAGCATCCGGTCGCGGCGAAGCGTCGGGCCGCCGGTCGAGGAGGAACGACTCTGAGCCCCGAGGAAGAAGCTGCCCCGCGAAATTCTCGTGAAAATTACGTCAGAATCATTCTCGCTTCTTCTTCCGCCGCTGCTTCGACTCTTTGTGATAAAACGGACTCTCTTTTCTACATTCGAAGCTTGAGCGCCAGCCATTTTTTTTAATTGTTTTCGTGTCGCGTCTTCCAGCGCAGAGCCGTGAATTCTTCATTTTCTACCTTTTTAGTTTTCTCTTTGTTTTTTTTTAACGTTGCGAAATTGTTTTGATTTCATTTTTTTTTTTTTTACTTAAGGAAATTTTTTAACAACGAATCCGTTTTTCGTTACATATTTCGACTGCGTTTCTTTCGAAAGGGATCCTTACATCTTCTTTTGTATGAAGATGATGGAAATTTGGGGAGTTTCCCGAACGCACTTAATGATTTAGAAATAAGTGTATTTCAATGCAAAGGCGTTGATTAGTTCAGCGTCAGTCAAATATATATAGATATATATGTATTATCCGCTTCGTTAACATTACGTTCTCGATGGTTCCAAGAGTTAATCGCGCTGAAATGAGAATGTGTGATTAAACGATGGAGATGTGTGTGCATTTTCTCGAGCGGAAAACTAGAATTTTAAAATTTGAGTCCTCGCGCTCATATTTTTTCATATTTCGACAGGCGAAATGCGAACGATTTATACTATAAAGTTTTTCCCCTTTTTTTCGAAGCCGAATCGATGCTGCCGAAGTGATCCAAAATCCAGAAGCTTAGCATCTCTTTTGTACGAATTTTTGTAAACGGATTCACCGAAATTTTTATAGTTTTATTAAGTATAATAGATTCTGGATCGCTTTAGCATCGACTGATTCGGGACAGAGATTTATATTTAGCCGCGAGATGATTAACTTAGAAAGGGAAAAAATTTATACTTAAATAAAACAAAAAACAAGAAATTTGTATGCGTATTCCTGTTTGCTATGTAAAGAGGAGTGTACATATGGATCAAGTATTTAATTGTAATTTATAGATTTTTACGTAAAACTGTATCCTGATAAGTGATCCTGTAGTCATTGTTAATGCGTATAAACGTATAATTTGCAAGTAAGTCATAGAAGTTACCATCTAATCGCTTAGGAGATAAGTTTTCATATACATAATCTGTAACCATCAATCAAATGTAATGTAAAAAAGTTTATAAAAATCGTCTTGTAAATATAAGTGGATGTAGTGGATATATCGTGCAATATGGATTAAATGATAATAAAACTCAATATGCATTTGTACAGTACTTTTGTGTTGTTGATATTAGTGTGCCCTTTCATAATTTATGTTAATTATTTATAAAAAGAAATGAAAAGCAATAAAACCTGCTCCACTTCATTTCTGTTATTTGAGCCTAACGTTTTTTAAACAAAACGACACAATAAGACTGATTTTACAACGTTCAAACGCGTCCAATTAATTTCATCATTAAACAAAATTTTAATCATCTACAAATTCCCAATTATTAACGAATCAAACATTCGCTCGGCAAGCTCCTCACCTCATTTATCAATAATTACGCTCGAAATTAAAGCTCCATAAATCCCGCGAAATTATTCACCACATTTCACTTCTAAAATCTACTCCGCGCCGCGCCGTCACTTGCCGCCTCGCAATTAAAGCGCAAAACTCCCTCCCGAACTTTACGTAATCCTCGGCGTTCGCCTAAAACTCCGACTGTCAAATTTTCCTCAACTCGAAATCCAACGGGCGCCGGATAAACATTTCGGAAATTAGCTCTCGCGCGCACAATAATTGTGTTTTTGCCAGCGCAATTTATTCGCGGCGCGGTCTTTGTGCTACGCGCGCATGACGTAACCGATATGTGTGTGCGTCGCCGCTACGCGCGATAATTACTCGCGACGCTTAAGCGGTGATTACGCGGGCGGAGTATGTATACTTTGGCCGAAGTTTTCAGAAACTTTTAATGCGAGTTGGGCTGAGTGGTGGGGGGAAGATTATGAGCCCTACTTTACTGTCGGGGAAGGCAGCATTATTATCTTGCAGTTTTAATGGTGGAATTTGTTTTTGCTCAAATTGCGGTAATGAATGTAAGTTTAAATTAGGAAGGGAGGATTTAAAAGGGGTTTTCACATAGGTAAGTGGATCGCAACTTTGTTTTGTTTTGTAGCTTTTCCCCGCATTGTGGAGAAAGGAAAAATTTTTAATTATTTTCAGATGGATGTTTAATTATTTATCTTTTTAGTATTAAATCTATTTTTTAGACGTATTTGGTAAAATAAAAAAAATGATTGGCGAAAAGTATATTCTGTATATCTTTTAATTTTTCACTTTTTACGTTGCACGCAGATAAACTACGATTGATAAAATTGTTTACAAAATGTTTCGAAAATTTCACTCCCACTGATTATTATAAAAAATTTTGCTTCGTTTGCTTTATAATAGCGTTACCAGTCATTAACCTTTTTCGTCAACACGAAAGAGGGAAGAACTCCCGCGAATCGCTATAAGTGCAATAAGCAGAGCTTACGGCAGCACATAAATACTGGGAACGACGGAAATAGTCATGGCACATCAAAAAATTTACGTCAACAAACTGTAGTAACATTAGTAAAAAAAAATTATAATTTTTATATTTAATAATGCATTGCTCGCAGAAGCTTCTTACGAGCATCTCGGAATGCAGCGGCAACTATTTATTTATTGTTTCCTGCCTAGACTAAGCAAAGGTCAAGAGAGTCAAGTATACCATAATTCAAGAAAATTAATAACTACGATGACTTATGCGCGTCGACTATTTTCCGTAGGATTTTTCCGGCTCTGATTAATTCAGCATTATACTTTCCAAGCTTTCCAAAGCTAAATAAAGACTCCTCGATAAATATTTAAAGCCGAGCGCGAAAACAATAACGCGATTGCCGGCCTCTCTCGCGATAAACGAATCGCCGCTCCACTTTGTACGTCGTCTTGCAGTTTTTCAACCGAACTATATTATAATCTGTCATTTTTTTTATCGGAACGTTAAAATTTTATCGAGTGTGTCGGGATTCGGGATCTGAGGCGCCGACGTTGTCTTAACGATTCCGCGACGATTTTCGGTTGTTGGGTGTTATACATATTGTATTTTGGGGAATCGCCTTGATCAGAGTTGATATATTATACGGTCGTAATAAGTTTTCATAAATCAGGAAAGAATATTCATTTAAGTGCGATTAATTAAAGTATTATCACTTACTTGAAATTATTGGAGGTGAAATCGTTTTTCAAGCAAATCTACCGTTATTTTTAGTTTTGTTATCATACTTTTTATTAATTTATTGCATGATAATTTTTATTTTCTTAGGCACACTTTACTTGTCTTCGTATACTCGATTAGTTAAATTTTTGAAAAAGAAAAACTCATGCACAACGATAAATTCTCAAAACAATTGGTGATTTCGAAGCTTTTACAACTTGAACGAGGCAATCCGCCACGCCCGATTTCCAAGAAAAATCGCCCTCCCTCCACTTACCTAGCTCAACTCTGTCCAACCTCAGGAAAATCCCCAAAACGTAACTAACCCCCACCTAAGCATCTCCCCCAAAAAGCCAGCAGCCGCACTGGACTCGCAGCAGCGGGTCCAGTAAACAAGCCGCAGGCAGCTCCTATCGAAGCAGTTCAATGCTGGCGCGGCCGCGACGGCACATATCCCTTCTGTGGATTGTTTTCGATCGGCGTAACGTATCTCGCGGTCTATATATCCCCGAGTCCGCTCATTATCGAGCTTGATTCCGCGAGCGGAGCGCTGAAAGCCTCCATCTGCGGCAGCGGTCATTCGAGTAGCTGGCGCGCGGAGTTCACTTTCCCACTGGCGGCGGCCCCCCGTACGACGACGACCGAGAGTATAAGCCGTTATAGTTTAGTCGACGACGAAGAACTCATCCGCTGGAGAGCGATGAGGCGGTAGAGCTGGACGACTGGGATTCAGGATCGGTTGGTCGCGGAGGGCTCTGTGTCACCTGAGTTTCAGGTAGGTTTCGTAGGATTTTTTTTCGGGGGGATTGTCTACTGGGTTTGGGGATTCTTTTGTTTATTGGATCGAAGGTTACTATAGTCTTATGGTGTTTTTACGAACTATGTTTATCGTATGTTAACGGGTGTGTAATAATGTACAGGGAAGTGAACGGCCGTTATTTATTAATTTTATTATGCATTCCCTAATTTAGAAATTCGTAAGCTTTATTAGAACGTAATAGATTCACTAGCTTTTTAATTTGAATCTAACGTTTATTATTATAAACAATTTCAAATATTTCCAACGTTTAAATCAAATTATTTTTTTTTATTACTTACTCGCAAGTGGAAAATAAAAAGGACCGATATTCATCTAAATTCTCCAAGAGGTTAAAACAGGTAGCATCGTAGCATTCGTATACAGCGCAACGGCATTAAACGCCAGCTCGAATATCACAATCTCGCGGCGATTTTTCTCCAACCTTCTACGTGCCGGTATGAAATTTCACTGCTCGATTCATTCATAATACTCGACTTCGCTCTCCGGCTCAAGGCAAAAAATATATAATCTCTCCGCGCGGAAAACGTATATATACATATATTAACTTCGAAACTCGAACTTCGCCTCTCGACAAACAACGGTTTCGAAGAATTCGGACGGCGCGAATAATCGAACGGCCGACGTTTGAAATCCCAAGCTCGTCCACGTGCCCGGCTAAATTCTTGACACCGAATACCGGCACCCCCCCGACGGAAGAAAGTCGCGACACTCGATACAGCCGGTGGTGTTTCGCTCCCAGAGAAAGAGAGACGGACTTGGGAAGGAGAGACGATCGATGTAGGTACGCGCAATGCGAGGCGCGAGACGGTCAGGATGAATTTTTTTAAATTCGGCTGCCGTGTCGGTACAAAGGGATTGGGGGGAAGTGACGATGGGAATTTTAAATTAGTCTCAGAGTGTTTCTTATTTTGTAATAGAAGAGTTTGAATGAATAAAATGAGTTTTATACAGTTCGGAACATTGATCAGTGGTAATGTTTTTGTCAAGACTAGACTTACGTAGCGTTCAACAAAAGTCCTAATAAAAAGGTAGTTATTTAAAAGTGATTAGAGTTTAAAAAAAAACAGTCAAGACAATTAATAAATCTGTGAAGTTCATTAAAGACTCTTGTGGGACTAATGAGGCCCAATCTCGACTTTTCAAACAGGGATCTTCATATATTCTCTATTCTAGAATCTTTAAGAAACTACGTCTATTAATTGTCCCAAATATATCAGTGGAAAAAGGCAGAGAAATATCGTAGTTTACGTAGATCGTTCCCTCAATCTCGCAATCATACGCTCCTTTCAAAAAGCAAATCGAACGAAACTCCTGTACACCCCTTTCGTCGCTTTCCCAGAACCGTTTTCCTTCACTTCCGCCTTACACCGTCGAGCCTCTCGACGCGGCGTTGCTTTCAATCGATTTTCGATTATCTCGCGCGCAATCGAACCGACGAGGGGTGCATTATGCCGCGCGGCGTTCGCCGTGCGTCTGAATATCCGCGCTCTCTTTACCAGGCCGAGCAATCGAGCCGTCGATTAATTTAATGCACACCGGCTGAATGGTTATACCGGATCCGAGCGCCGCGGACGGATTCCTTTTCACCTTTTCAGCCTGATTGATGGCGAGGCAAAGCCGCTGCAGTGTGCTTTGATCGTTCGATTTTTATAAAATTTCAATTTACCCTCTATTTCGATTTGAAGGCTTAAAACTTATTTATGTGTATCGTATTTACGCTTTTAATTATTGGTGATAATATTTTGGCCTTGCGCTTACAGATAATGTTAGTTTTACTACCGCAATGTAGCGTATAAAAAAATTTTCTAAAATTTTCGGAAATAAAAAGACAGTTGCGTGAATTTTGTTGGAATGTTTTTATCAAATAAATTTGTACAATAGTGACGAGTACAGAAGTTAATAAATAAATGTGACATAAAAGGTCAGATAAACCGGACGCATTTTACTTATAGATAAAGAACGCGGGACTTTCTGCATATTACATTATCATATTTTTCATATTTCTTATGTCGGAAAACAAAGGACGCAATAAGGTCCTCACCTCGTCTTCCCTGTACCATTTTTTTTTCTTACTTTTCTTGCAAGCACTTCTGATTATGTAAGCGTAAGTAACAAACGGTTTCCAATTTCCAAGGCAGACGTTTAACCTAAACGTTCTTTTCTATTTTTACTATTCATTTTCGAACTTTTTTCACATTTTTAGTGATCTACGTGACCTACGCGACAAATTTTATAGCTAAAAAAAACGAATTCTCTCAGGGATAAGACTGAGGCAGCGGCGTGTTGCACAAATGAATCGCCCTTTTGACCAGGAACGCCAGTCCGATTACGAGATCTTTCTGCGCGTCGGCCAGGTCGCAGCCCAGGGCGCATTCGACTTTCTGCTTTGTGCTTAGCTGCGAGAAGGCAGCGTAGTTGTCATAACCCTTCTTTTCGATCAGCGACTTTAGACAGTCGTCGATCTCGACGCCGTAGTGGTCCTCCAAGTTGCAGAGGAACGCGTCGTTCTTGACGAAGTCGAGGATGGACGGCTGCTTGAAAGTGATTTTTTTCATTGTTTCAGAGTTCTCTTAAGACGTTCGACGGCGATCGAGATAAATATTTTCCGCTGAAAAGAAGCATGCGATACTGTTATTATTGACGGGAAACGATTCCAAGGCGATACTTTTATTTCTCTTTTAGGTTCTGTATTAGCAGCTCGGATGTGTAATGAGTAAAGCTGTAAAGATACATACCTTTTTTTTAATTGCAAAATCAAATTGCAAATTGTATTTTTCTTGTGAAATTGAATAAGGCGATATAAATAAACTTCGTTAATTTTGAGTCCAAATGTAAACAGAAATGAACTGATGGGAAGAGCGAGCGCTCGTTTCACGTCGTCGTGCCTTCTCTTTTTTTAATTTTGCTCTCTCGAAGAAAAGTTGAAAGTGCTCGTCTCGAATCGCTGTCGAGATTTTCAAAATTCGAATTTCGTCGAGAATAAAATTCGAATTTCGAAAGAATCGTTTCGAGTCGAGAAAAAATAAAAAAATTGAGTGGAAAATCCATTAAAATTCAATAAATTTGACCATTCAATGATTTGCAATCGAAATAGAATATGAATTATGAAAATTCAAATACAATTAAATGCAATGTCTGTCTAAGAATCTATTCTTTCATAATTTATTAATAGTTAATTAAAGTATCACCATAAAATCTATTGAAGAAAATAACAATTTTTTCCCATTTATACCCCCCTGCAAATCGCGATCAATCTGACCACAATCAAGCAATCATTAAAATCAACAGTTCACCCTCCGATAAACGGTCGCAACGTCCCTCGAACAATCCTCGACACCCGCCTCGTCTTTCCCTCGGCCTAACAAGCCTGCCAACAGAATCGAGCCACCTCGCCGCGGTGCGGACTGCGGAGCCGCGTGTTCGCGTGCAGTTCCCCCGAATCCTCCCTGCCGCGCCGCGCCTGGCGGCTCTCGCGTGCCTGCATGCATAATCCTTTGCCGATCGCCTCCTCCTCCTCCCTCCCCTCCCGGCGACAAGCACACACCTGACCGCGCCGCTCGCCAGGAGGCGGCAGTCAGGCCGCGAAAACGATGCCGCTCGATCGCTGCACCGGGCTCCTATTGTTGTGCGCTCTTGTCGCGGCTGGTTACGGTGACCTGTGGATCAGTGCACTCGACGCGTAGGTGGTTTGCCGCCGTAAGGAGCGAGGGATGATTGCCGAAGGCTGCGTCTGGGGGATTTTTTTTTTATTCGGTGGATCGGTACTTTGGTGTACTGTGGCTTTAGGGAGAAGTTTGTTTTTCGCGAAGGAGGAAAGAATTCGGTCGGTCGTTCGGTATTTTTGCGACGTTGTCCTCGAAATTTTTCTTATAACCTATAATCTTAATTATAACCTTACATAATCGAGTAGAACGAACGTGTTAAATTGGTTTCAAGTACGTTTGGAAGATAAGTTTTTATGTTGTTGCATACCGGCGACTAATTTCATTGCTGTGTACGATAATGTTCGTCATGAGCATAATAGAGTGAAAAAATATTGTCTTTGGAATTCTATTTCAATAACAAGTTTAAGCTTTTATGCTTTACAAATATTCGATCTGCACATTTCTTCGCGATTGATCATAATCTAAGTAATCGCGCGTTAATCAGCTAATTCTTCTGCAGATACTTTAGATCGGAAACAAATTCATTGATTTTTACTTTATAATTAAATGTACGTAACAGTTATAATTGTAAAATTTTAACGAATTAATTAAATTCCTAGATGTAATTAATTCTTAATTGATCATTATTTTTTCGAGAGTAATACCATCGATACCAAAATTGCCATTGGGTTAAGCAGAGTACTGTATAATAAACTATACTATTGTAATAAATTTTAAACCGCTTTCTATTTTGATACGAGACTTTCGCGAATCTTCGTTTGGATGTATATTCTCCGCATGCCGAAGGAGCACAGTTATAATCGCTGTGCCTTTTAAATTACGGAAAGTTACACGGAACGGGAACTCTAATTCGTGATTTATTGGCTGCCGGTATAATTCTTCGATCTTTTGCGACTCTTTAATAATTATGTCATACAACGTTAGTTTGATTTTGGTACTAAATTAGTGATGTCATTTAATTGTTATTTAAATTAAAGTTTCGAATAAATTATTAGTTTATGTTCGCGCAATGATAAAAACTACATAAAAAAAGCAGGTTATTCGAAAACTTTAACAGCTTTTACGAAGTCAATTAAAAACCGAACTTAAAATTCCATTATTATTACTGCAACAATTTACTTTTTAAAAATTAAACAGAGCTCTTTAAAAAGCGTTACTCATTTTTCGCAACGAAGAGTTCGCAGCGCCGTATTTTCATTAAGAAAAGCCGCTCCATTTTTTTTTTGTTTTGTTTATTTTATACTCTGTCATTACTGCCGAACTATAATTTTAAAGGTTTTACAGGCGCTTTGATGATCTATTAAAGCTGCACGGCGGGGCATAAAAACGTATCAATTTACATGTCTTCATGGACATCAGAGATACTGCACGAAGTCGCTCTTTTATGAAGGTTGTTACTTGTCATTGTTTTAGCGAACCTTAACAAAATCATCACCAACAAAGAAATGTACAAAACTCTGTAGGCGACAGTTTCGTTTTGAAATTTATAAATAATTCAAACGAAATTATAAAAACCATATTATTTTCCCAATTTTTCGCGACAAATTAAAACTGAAAAATTGACGAGCACTTCGCGTATACACTTACTTAACATGCAGGTCCGATAGCGAAGCCGCCTCAGAGATGACATACAGATTCACAATTGCACAACTAATAATTTAGCGCGGCCGTACGCCAATTAATTTCGACGTCGATGCAATGCACGCGACCGACGAGCCGAGAGAGCTTTTTCAATTAAAACCATCAAGATTAAGTGCTCTCGTAGAGAAAGTTTTTTTTAAGGCTTTTGAACATTTATTTATTTGACGGTACTGTGTTGCGTGATAATAACCGAAGACGTCTCAAGGTTTATTAAGAGATTTATCTTTAGTGCCGTATAATCGGAGCGCAACGAGGTACTATTTTTTTTTTAAACGATTTCGAGTAATATACTAAACAAGAATTTGTTTACATCGAAGCCGCTCCGTTCTCGCTTCAATAATATTATCCCGTTATCGTTTTTGTTAGGTTCGCATTTCTTTAAAGATTGCGCGGTCACGCAGTTAAAATTTCGAGCCGAATATCAGCCAGAAAGCAACAACAATGAACGAAACTACCTCCGTCGATCGAGCGAATAAATTTTAATCTCTTCGAGAAAATCTGAATGACCAAAGCTGCGTTCGAAATCCGGTCCATCGCGGCGTTCGATCGTTCGAAATTTGATTTTCAAAGCAGTTCGCGCGCGCAAAACCGGCGTTGCGCAACCGTCCCATTCTCCGCGGCTCTGGTCGTTAAGTCCGCGTTCGACGCGCTTTGACCCATACAGACGCGCGAAAAGCACACACTCGAACGAGAGAGACGCTCCAAAGCCTTCGGCAAAAAATCTCTCTCTCGATCAGTCTGCGGCTGGTATCGCGAGCAGACGACCGGCCGGCTCGCTTTTCGACGGCTCTAATCTGGCCTTTTACCAGTGCTTCCAAGTGAATTCGAGCGCGCGTCCCCGTCGAAATTTCTTCCTCGTTACATTTGTTTACCGAGAAGAGCTTTGGGGAGGGAGATATATATACTTTTGAAAGCTCGCTAGATAAGGATATTCGGAGGTGCGCGGGAGGCGGGAAAAATGGCGCAGCAGGAGGGAAAGGATTCCGGGGAGAGTGACCAGGTGATGATGCACATTTATTTGCGGCTACTTTGATCAAAAAGTATTTTAATTTTTGTTTTTACACTCTTACCCACGCTCAACTCGTTTCTCACGATTAATTCAGGCGAATTCGTCCGAGGAAATGAAATTTGGAAGCTCTCAAAATTCCATAAAAAAATTGTTTTAAATTGAAAATAATCTCTAAGGCGTTAACAGTCGACTCTCTTCCAGGGCGCCTCTCTCGCAGCGACCCCCGAGCAGACGGCTCGGGAGGAGGGCACGGAGATGGTGAACTCGAGCCGGGGCCCGAAGTACCTGGAGCTGGAGAACGGGCCGACGGAGCGTACGGCCCTGAGGCCGAAGCTCCAGTCGCTGGACGACGCGCTGCCCTACGTGGGCGACTTCGGACGCTACCAGATCTACCTGCTCCTCGCCCTGCTGCCGTACAGCGTCGCCTACGCCTCGCTCTACTTCTCCCAGTTCTTCTTCACCCTCGTGCCCAGGGAGCACTGGTGCAGGATCGACGAGCTCATGGACGTCTTCACCGGCGAGCAGAGGTGAGTGGAAGGTTTTCCGGATAATCGCCAGTGGATCGTCTGGAGGATGGGCCGGGAAAAGCCGATTATTAGGGGAGACCGTTGAATAAAAATTTTTTTATTCTGGCAAATCAAAGAAAATTTGTTATTAAAACATATAGACGTGTTCGGTAAGCCTGTTCTTAGACAATTGAGTCAGCATTTGCAAAAGCAATTCTAAAAGTATCTAAACCGAAGTTCTTTCGTTACACCGCTTTTTCTTCGAGGTAATAGAAACCAGTGTCATTTAAAAATTTGCAAAATTTAACAAGAAACCTACGAAATTGTCTGCTATCGATTAAAATAAGATTTATCTTTGCTACGTTGATTTAATCACGCGAGCCTACTTTAACATTAATCAAACATTAACGATACGGTCCATGACAGCTCGGACTACATCGTTGCAACTACACACACTCAATTGATAAGATGCTCTTGCACCGATTAGAGAATATGAAGAATAGCTTTAATCAATAACGATGACCAATCAATTTCATTCCACTTACATATGTAGGATGCTGAAAAGAAATTTTTTAAACTCTCTTAAGGTTTTGAAAAAAGGTTCGAGTATAGTAATTTTAAGAACGAAAAAACTGCTGAAAAACCTGATTATTGCCAAATTAATATTTTTCTTACACAAGCAGTTTTATATATTGTAATTAAATTAAAAATTAAACAAAAAAAAAAAGAAAGTAATAAAAGAGGCTTTAAAAGGGGCGAAGAGTTTCATATTACATTCGTTCCAGTTTATCTACGAGAACCTCGCACATTTCGCACTCGACTCCAAATCCTTCCTAGATCTCACGAATTCCTTGCGAGAAGCCCATTTCAAAAACCGACCCGGAAAGAAATCTGCCTCATATAAATCTAATTACAAAACTCAACACCAGCCCGCCTCCCCCTCTGCACTCGCATCGAAACAGCATCGACTCCACGCCTCGAAGCGCGGCGCGAATCCCGGTGCATTATTCATTTCGGCGCGTCTTCCGCTCGTAAAAGTAAAACTTGGCGAAACTCTGCTCTTAGGATACAGGCGGCGATCCCGGCCTCGGATAAGTACCCCTTTTACGACACCTGCCACCATAAAGATCTGAACTTCAGCCGGCTGCTGGAGAGAGGCGAGTGGGACTGGCGGTCTCCCGCCTGGACGACCAACAGGACTGTCGGCTGCCAGCGCTGGGAGTACAACTTCAGTCAGATCCCTTATGCCAGCATCGGGGCCGAGGTGAAGTGCCGACGAGGCGCAGTTTTTTCTATTGGGCTTTCGGGTGGATATTTGTTCGCGCGGGCTGCTTCCGCTGGCGCTGATTTTTTTAATAATAAGGGATTTACGATTGATGGATCATTAAAATTACACAAAAGCGTGAAAAACTTTAAATATTTTGGATTAAAAATTTAATTTTTATTAATAAATTGAATGTTCTTTTGACCAAATCAGTAATTTTTAAAATCTAGTTCTTTATAATTTAAAACTAAATATTATATTCGACGAGCTTTAAATCCTACCACAATAAGATTCATTTCGTTCCCCACAACCTTTCACATTAAATATTTCGTCAAACATCTCGTTTCGCCTCCTTCCAACCCCCGCGCTCCGCCTTCGTATCTCGACGACCTTTGTAAACCTTGAGCTTCGCGATTGGCGATCAGCTAGATTGGGTATGCGATCGGAGCTACCTGATCTCGACGGCCCAGGCGATCTTCTACTGCGGCTCGGTCACCGGTGGCTTCCTCTGGGGCTGGATAGCCGACCACCGCGGCAGGATACCGGCCCTCGCCCTCTGCTCCGGATGCGCCCTCCTCGCCTCGATGGCAACCGCCTCCAGCCGAGCCTTCTGGTCCTTCTCTCTGAGCAGGTTCTTCGCCGGACTGGCCTTCGACAACATCATCAACATACCGCTGATTATAGGTAAGTTAAACAAAATCAGCCAAATCTCTCCGATTCCTCCAAAGACATTTAATAAAAAATCCCACACCGACGAAAGTTCGAATGCGTTCCCCCCAATTAACCAATAATACTCCGACAATCGAATCCGCCTTACAGTCGTGGAGTACATGGCGGTGAGGCGGCGCACGCTGGTGGTGAACGTCGCCTTCGGCGTGTACTTCGCCCTCGGCAGTACCCTCCTGCCCTGGGCGGCCTACTACATCGCCGACTGGCGCTACCTCTGCTACGTGAGCGCCCTGCCGCTGGCCAGCTGCTTCATCACGCCCTGGATACTGCCCGAGAGCGCGAGGTGAGAAGGGATACGGATTGTATTTTCAATGGGTCTTAAGCGTATTTAATATTACAGTTGTAACGAAAGAAAAAGGACTGAAAGGCGACTAATTTTATGATTTTCTTTTATGAGTTTTTGTAAACAAAGCTCTCAATGCTAATTGACAGATAACGTATGTATGTGCATATTAGTTTTCTTTCTCTGAAGAAAAGAAACTTTTAAATGGTTCATCGTTACATTAATTCTTCGATTATAAAATATTTATTTTATATATTTATCTTAAAGATATAACATTAAGAACACTCTGTCACGTTCCAAAAGAGCAAATATCATATCCTAGCTTAAACTTTGAATTTTCAATCAGTGATCTTACCAGACCCCAATAGAAAATCAATTACTAAATAACTAATCTCAACGAACGAACGATCATCGACAGTAATCGCGCGCACTCTTTACATACCCACGCTTTCGCTTAACAGTCTATAGATACATATATAACTACCCGAGCAGGGAGAGCAGCTCTTTCAATTAAATTCCGCCGCGGCGACTTGGCCTCTTGTGCAATTACAGCGCAAGCTTGTCTTCCCTTCCCAACTTTGACGTGCCCGCAAGGGTTTATGTCGGGCGATCCCGCTGTATTGGAAATGTATACATCGCGCTTAGAACAATGAGGGTCTTAGTACAGCGTAATAATTGGCTTTCTACCTTTGTCGCCGCGATGGAGGTTCCTGGACGGTTACGAACGGTTTTATAGGGAAATCGCGACAGCTCGATATTGAGAGGACTGGAGCTGATTTTGAACTGCGTCAGATCGTTTGCAAATCTGTTTGAACGTTGGAGATTGCATTGCGACGAAGATGGGTTGATTATTTTTAGAAGATAATCATTTATTCTGATGTAGAATGCATTTTCATAGAATGTTATTACAACGTTGATAAAATAAAATAATAAATGTAGCATACAATAAAGAAACAAATATATAAAACAAATATTTGATCTAAAAATTAAATGAATTCAATGTACATAGAAAGTTTTTACTATTCAAATAACTAAATAAATTTAGTAAACATTATATTTTCAGCGTAAATAAAGTTATATTATTTTCTTTTAATATCAAGGTTTGCTTTTCAGATGGTACATATCAAATCGAATGTCGGATAAAGTTATCGAAAAGCTCAAGAGAATCGCCAGTGTCAACAAGGCCAAGTTAGACCCGAACTTCTATGAAACTTTTTATGTAAGGAAAATTATTTCTTCGTAGTTTTCGATTTATTTTTGGATTTATTAATATTATCAGCATGTTTACCCAAACAATTTTTATTTATATTTATTTCAGAGGAATATCAACTCTTCGGAAAATAGAACTGAGTCGGCTACGTTACTCGATCTGTTCAAAACTAAAAGACTGGCAAGGACTACAATAATTTTAACTGCTTTTTGGTAATTATTTTGAAATCAACAATCGATTTCAATATTTCAAATATAAGCCAACGAATGCTTACTTTAACTAAAATACATCATCTTTAATGCTAATACCATAACTTGAGCCAGAATAATTGGAAGTCTAACTAGCAGAACGGTAATTGCCGACAATTTCGGTTGCAGGACGTTAACGGTCGTGGCGTTCGACGGTCACGTCTACTCGCTGAAACTCCTGGACAGTTCGGTCTTCGTCTCGTTTTCCCTGGCCTGCGCGACCGAACTTCCGGCTGGAATTCTCCTCACCTTGATGCTCGACCGCTGGGGACGAAGATTTTGCGGTTTCATAACGATGGCCTCGACTACCGTCTTTAGCTTCGCGGAGCTTCTTCTCGAATCTGGTAATTAGTGTGGTTTTGTAAGCTAAATTTTGTCCTCGTTTTTGTGGACGAGTTCGTTTTAGAATTGGTTCATTTAACTGTCGCGGGTATGCTATTTACGCTGCAAAATAAATTTTAGTTGATACTTAAAGAATTAGTTAAAATTAAAAGTATACTTTTAATTTTATGTAATATATTTTTTCTAAATTATTTGTTTTAACATAATCATTTTACTTAAATTACAACCCTTTTGTTGTCATTATACTGTGCTTAAATTACTATCGAACCATTGAAAAACATTTAACAATATTTTTTTCACTTATAAGTTTTTGAAACGCTGCTCTTCAAACATCTGCTAACTCCGGCAAATGTGCATAACTATAATAACGTAAAACCTGTTGTTCCAGAAACTGCGAAATTAGTTATGTCGGTATCGGCGAGATTCGCGCTGAATATGTCAGCCAACGTCGGTTTGCAGTATGCAGCAGAATTATTGCCTACCCCTGTCCGAGCTCAGGGGGTTGGAATGATTCACATCTTCGGAATCCTCGCTCATGCTGTGGCTCCGTATATTGTTGATACGGTGAGTTTACATACAGTTTTACTACGCAATCATGGATTTATGATTCTTGCCAAGGTTTAGATAGACCTTTAAGCGAGATTCTGTTATTTTTATGACGAATAATATCCATTATAAAAAGGGTTGTATCCGAGCAATAAAGAATTTAGATTGGAAACTTACACTTCAGGTAGATTTTTGCTAGGTTTTTATAATCTTTGCAAATTGTGATGTTTTGATGCATTACTGGATATTAAAAATTGTATTAAAAATAGATTATGATTTTTGAATTTACAATAAATTAATTTAATTAAGTTGAAATTTTCTTGAACATATACTTATACATGTATTTAACTTATATTTACTTTTCTCTAAAAGTTTATAAAAACAGTTATTTGCTAAAAAATTTTAAGGGAACTTTTCACAAAAAATGACAATGCGACCCATGTATCATTTTTTCAATTTTCAAGCACTTTAGCATGTGCGCAACAGAAATATGTTTCAGTTTTTGCTAAATTCAAGTTTACTCACAAGTTAGCTTTATAAAATTCTCGTAATATAAAGTATTACAAAAGTTAGATCTCTTCAACCCGACAACCATAAAAAGCCCTCAAAATTCCCACTAACAATCTTAAACGGCGTTTCAGGCCTACTGGTGGACGAACCTGCCGATGTTGATAATAACAATAGTCTCATTCTCCTGCGCGAGCATCGTGCTGTTCCTACCGGAGACGCTGGGCCGCGACATGCCACAGACGATGCAGCAGGGCGAGGACTTCGGCAAGGAGCAGAAGTTCTGGAGTCTGCCCTGCCTCGGCGCTTCGACTGACGAGTCGCGCGATGCCCGAAACAACAACCGCCAAACGAAGCTCTAGCCCAATATCACCTCTTAGCCTAATCTGTTCTTAGCGAGAAATGGTCGAGTCGAGTGTTACGTGCCTTTTGGCAAGCTCTGATCTTTTCTTACTTTTATGCGCTGATCAAAGTGTATTGGACACTGGAAAAGATTGCCGAGGGTGCTGTTGAAAAAGGGCCTGATTTGAGTCTGAGAAATTTTAATAGATTTTTTGTTTGCGTTTACGAGTTTTAAAAATTTTCAGAAAACCTATTTTGTGAATCTGAATTTTCTATATATATTCTATTAATTTAAGCAAATAAGAATAGGTGTCAAAAACAGAATCAGGTCCAGGCAAAAGTCGGGCAATTTTTAATTCAAACATTTTCTTGAATAGTACTAAAAATATTAACTTAAGAAAAAAATTGTTAGCTTTAAGTAAATATTTATCTAGTATTATTCAGGCAAACATGACTCGAGTAATTTTTTTCAGTATGTAGAAAGTTTAATAATGTTTAAAAAAAAATTTATTATTATAATGAAAAAACATTGAAAAACCTCTCTAAAAATGTGAACTTGTGAGTTAAAGCAAAAGGTATACAATACTTTTGTAAAGCTGCCGATTTTGTGATACTTAATTGTAAGTATGCTGAATTCTATAGTTTTAAGCTGTTATGTACATTGTAAAATGACCAACTCTCTCTCTCTTCGTTTGTGCTCAGTGGCAAAATGAAAGAAACGACGTTATTTTTTGTAAGAACTTAAAAATACAATATATTTGAAGTGAGAAAAGAAATGATTGACATTGTTCTCTTTTT
>UCOM01002557.1:0-25062 GCA_900474385.1 Ormyrus pomaceus | reverse complement strand
CACGGTGTATACTCTAGCGCCATCAATAATAATCTACAACAGTCAGGAAAGAAAAACTGGTTAATGTAGTCCTGTGGTCAATTGATGAACCTCTGTTTGAAGAACAAAATCAAAAATTGTAAAAATGATAAACATGAAACCAAAAACCTTCATTTTTTTGAAAAAAATTGCCCTCTTTTTTTGCATTAAAAACATGTTTATTTTTTAAATATTAATGTTATGTGAGGTTCATCCAGGAGTTATTAATATTATTAAAACGTGCGTTAAATTTGAAGCCAATCGGTTGAATACTTTTTGAGTAATCGTGTACACCGATTTTAAACTTTGCGAAAAAAAAGTTTCGAGAAAAACGCGTTTGAAGTTTCACTACGTCCGTATAGCCGCGTGTAAGTGTAGCTCGAATATAGGCTCTCTTTCAAGAAACTTTTAAAACTTTAAAGCTTCTACACGGGATTCCCCCCTTAATACTGTGTAGATAATTTTGATCAACACAATATTTTATAATTTCCTAATAGTAGTTAGTAGTATAAAATGCTAATAATGAATTGTAAAAGAAATAAAATTATATTGTTCGTAATTTGATTGCTCCACTTGTTTATATTGCATAAATTGTGGCTCATTGTTTAATAAGGTAAGATTTATAAAAATATTTATAAACTATCATTTTTTTCATTTCTAAATTAAAATAGTAATGTGTTAATTCAAGTAACTCCAACACAACATTCTCGATCATGCGAACCAAGTATTCTTTTTTATTATTTGATTGATGAAATAAACAAAAAACTTATTTTTAGATTAAATAGTTATTAGAAATTTTCTAAAGTTGACAGTTCATTTTGCTGCAAAAGATTATGTATTCTACAGAAGTCGAAGCACTGGGATACCGTGTTTGAATTATTTAAATAAAAAAAAGTTTTCATCAGAAACTCTTGATTTGAAAAAAATAGTTAATTCTTATTTGCAAAGTGATCACCAAGAAAATAGAGAAGTACGCCTATACACTTCATTAATTTACATTATATTTTTACCAATATAAGCAATTTTTATATTTTTGTATAGTATTTGTAACAAATTGTAATCGAGGCAAAATTTATAACTTTTAGGTACTATTGGCTCCGTTCAAGTACATGACTCACTTCCCTTATGTCAACATATATCTTAAATTAATAGATAGTATAAATGTTTGGACAGACATACCAGAAGATAAAGTAAAACTTGTAAAAGAAGTAACAGAATTATGGCATACTTCACTCGTTCTGTAAGTAGCCTTTTTGCCTAAACATAAATACTTAGTGAATGTGCAATATACACAGAGAAAAAGTTTCAGTAAAAATTACTATACTGTTTAGAATAGCGAGCATAGACTGCCAAAACCCAAAAAATTACCATATTTCTTAGTAAATTTTAATCAAATTTTAGTAAAAATTCGTGTAATTTTATTAAATGTTCCTACAATTTCAGTAAAATTTACTTAAAAGTGCGGTAATTTTTTGGGTTTTGGCAGTCTGTGCTTCATTACCAGAAAGTTTAGTAATTTTTATTGAAATTGAAACAGTTGTCTCCGTGTATAAATAGTGCACATCAATCGCTCGTAATCATTTTTAATGAATCTATTAATGCTCAAAAATTAAGTAAAAATTTGTATTCATTTTCAAGTTATAATTTGATTAACATTTGCCTAAATGATTTAGATCTCAGTATACTTCTATATATTTTGTAATATTCTTTTCCAAACGGATTAAAATGAAAAATTTTTCAGCCAATTCAATATGCCGGTATTCATAAATTCTCATAAATTCATAAATTTTGGTTTATTGTCGATTGTGCCTCTTTTAGTTTTTTTATCAACGTTTATGTTGTTCCGTAACAATATAAACATATACATTTAATAAATATTAAAAATAAAGTAAACATTATAATATTCCGTAATCATCTTCATATTCTAGTTTTGCGTATTTTATTTTTTCAAAATAAAAAAGAATAAACTAATCGTCTCTTTAGGATCTTCTCTAATTAAATGCAGATAAGATAAGATAAGATAAGATAAGATAAGAAAGATAAGAAAGATAAGATAATGGCACATGTTAATATAAAAAATAGAATAAAATTATAATATCCAATAATGATCTTCCTTTTAAGGTCTTGTGTACTTGAACATCAGATTTTATTTTTTCAAGATAAAAAAGAATAGATAGACTAATCTTCTCTTTAGGATCTCATCTTATTAAATGCAGATAAAATAATAACACCTGTAATTGTTAAATCGAATAATCTCAATAACTCGACATTTTGAGATACTTTTACATATGTTGCTTCCAATACCATGTTACAAATTGCCTCGACATCAGAATCGTCATTCTTCACATTTTTGGGCGTTAATGGTTTTAATTTATAAAACCAAAACTTTAAATTTACATACTTTTATGCAAATTCCAATTTATTATCTGAAAATTAAAGATTAGACGACACTATGGACGGATCAGGTTTTCGCAGAGGTTTTCCAACTGCCTATCGAATATACGGACCTGAGAGAACTTGGCTTACTGCTATTACACTTATGGTAATTGCTTTCGAAAAGGTTGCTTCTACGAATACACCTAAGGTACGTATTAAACTAATCGAGATTTTTACTCAAACTAATGTATTGGCAAACTTTCATAGGCGAATGAAGTATTTCAAAAAAATGCTTTACATGTGTACGGCGCTACCGCTAAACAATTCGATGCTCGAAACAGCGGTTGCCTAAATAAAAACGAATACATATATTCTGCAATTGGGCGTAAGAATATACAAATTACTTGTGCTTTGATTATTATTATATTATTTTGCATTTTATTATTATGCAATTTTAGGAGCTGGAGCGTTTTACTTGCTAATAGCGGAACTAATGCAGAGCTTTTCAGACTTTAAAAAGGATCTTTCACGTCTTATTAATCTCTTTGGCCTTTACATGCAAGTTCAAAATGATTATATGAATGCATCAAAAGATAAGGTATTTTTGCATCTTGTTTAACTCTAACTCAAAAATATTCATAAAAATCAATCAATGAGAGTAGTGCGCTTCCGTGTATAGAGTATATATATACTTGGATAAGTCCCTGGTGTACTTCTACGGATACCTACCAGCCTTCATCTTCACCTCTTCCTTCCCAGTTCCTGACCCAGAACCACTTTCGCATTACTTCAGTCTAGGGGAGCTATTCTTCACGGTATCCCACCCGTATTTAAAACTCTCGTATGCGCATCTTACCCTTATTCGATTTGACCTTTGACTTTAGCGCGCCTACGATTTGGGTTTATGTTGCCTCTTGTTGCCTACTGAGTACTGACTTTATTAAGATTATCTCCTTACGTAGTCTTGGAATTCTTTACCTTTCCCTTTGAGCTTATTTCAGCCGATTTCAGCTTCGCAAAATCTTACCATAACCATATACAATTTCATTGTTTGCATTCATTATACTGACGTTAACATAATGATTTAGTTCATGAACGACAAAGACTTCGCCGAAGATATTACTTCTGGAATTAGTACATTACCAATTGTACTGGCTTCTGAAAGCAACACATTTGCTTCAGATATAATAATCAGTATCCTTTAAAATTCAGACGAAAAATTATTACTTTTTTATACTCATTTTAATTAATCTTGTTTCACAAACAAATTTTTTTCTCATGTCACATTAATATTAGTAAAATATTTACTTTAACACCCAAAATAGATATTCTGAAACAAAAAACTCGCGATCCAGATTTGAAAAACTATTGTGTTGATCTGCTAGACCAACTAGGGGCTATCAAAGAGTCTAGAAAACTAGAACAGAAACTTTATGAGATGTTAATGGAAGAAATTGAAATACTTGGTGGAAATTCAGAATTAATTGCAACCATCGATAAAATACACTTATGGAAAAATGACGAATTGTTCCCGAATCATCCACATTATAAAAGTGAACTATGTAATAAGTAAAGAATGTGATTGACATGCATGACAGTGTAGAATAGGTCATTTTGGATAATAAGTTGTAATTTTAGTTATTAAAATATTTATAAGTTCTAAAGTAGTTCCATAAGGATTGAAAACTTGACTGTTTTATTTTGATTTCATTACTTCTTTAATCTGTGATTTCGCTGTACGACTGCTTATCTACTAACATATTTTGGATACATTTTGCAGTTGCTGTTATTGAAATATTCATATATATTAAAACTATATTACTATGTAATTGATATCATTGGTAATATGGAATACATCAAACTCGCCTACCCTTTTACTTTGGTTCAAAATTAATTTTTTGATGAATGACATTTGTCATGAAAATTTGAAATTAAAGCACTTATTTAAAATATCTTTAGTTATTGTTTGAAAAAAAATGTTACCAATGAATAATGTAAATATATAGCCAATAATTCTTCATTTTTACCGTTGACTTATTTTAATAAATATTTAGCATGTAACCACTGTTAGTTAATCATACAGGTCAAAATATGTAAACATTTGTATTTGCAGTAAAGTGAGATTTTTTTATACATGTTCAATAATCTTATTAATTTATAACCTTCATTTCAATTAAATATATTCAACTGATTTATTGCAATAAACACATAAAAAATGTACGCAAATTTTTTAAAGCTTTAGAACTTGCTTTATTAAGTTCTTCTCGAAGTTTTACAAATCATTAAATAAATTAAAGTGATTAAATTAAATAAATTTTGGCAAATTCAAGTATAACTTTTAAGAATAGAATTTAACCATTTTTATACAGTTTAATTTTTATTCCACGAGTTTTATGATATTATATTTTTATGATTTTAATAAAGTGTACGTGTTTGAGCGTACTTCCGCTTATTAACACGATTTTCACTTTTATATAGAATCATCGTAATGCCGTGGAAGAATTTTTAAATTCGAACTTGCTTAAAATATATGCATACATTTTTTGCAACCAAAGAGAAATAATAATAATACGAGATACTTTACCGAGAACTTTTTCTGCCCGCGTTCCAAGGCTCGTTTTATATTTGTCAAAGCGTATAAAATCAGTTCTTCATTGGATCGCGAAAATATTTAACGGTGCACAGAAAGTAAGAAACCAATATTTCGCGTGGCAAGTAGAAGAAAGTTTCATCGGTTTTTCGCGTAAATCGCTAACATTGCTGAAACACAACTTAACTAACGTAACATAACTAACATAACTTTCGCTGCCGATATTTATCAGAAAAAATTAGTGCACCGTTTAATTATGCTTCTTCTTAAAGATGCAACGTCCGGCGCCGCAAAGTACGTTCGCAGTAAGTTCGCTTGTAAAACCGCGTCGTCCGCCTCGAAGGATGCATATTTTACGTAAGATCTTTGAACTTTATGAGTTGTGGGTATTTATTGGCGTTTTATTTCGGCCTTTTTGTACATAAAGTGCCTTTTATAGATTTCTCTGTACCCATAAGTTAGAGTGATACTTGCGCGACAAGGTAACGGATTTGCCTTTTTTTACTTATATACCTGCACGCCCAGACGCAAAATGTTGTAAAATTGTAACGATGTAAATAAATGTATGTTTTCCGCGACACTTAAGGTAACGGTGAATACTCGCGTTTTACTACTAAAATGCCATATGAAAGCGATGTTGTATCGCTTTAATGTTTGATTGAATTATATGTTAACACTTTCCACCGCAAATCAACGGCTGAAAAGTATATTATTATTGCGGCCGGAAACTAGTTTTATTGATATTCAAATTTCGCATATTAATGAACTTTCGGTTTACACTTACCGATAAATATTATAATAAACTGCGAAAACTCATATTTATTCATTTTATTCTCCGTTATAAAATTGTAAATGAATTTTTATTAAAAAAACAAATTATTATTACTATATAATAATTAATTTACAGTTTTATATATATATTTTTACTCCCAGCAAGTCATTCTTCATTTATACTTTTCATTATCGACGTCCTGTGCAAGTCACCATTCGCTACTCCCGACATATAATACATTTATTTTTTATGCGTTGCTTCTAAATCGCACGTATATTTTTTCGATCGACAAAACGATGAATCAGCAAAAAGAAGGCAAAATATCTAAATTTAATATCGTAAAACCGCACAATTTACGTAACGTAGATCGCTCAGCTTTGCAGTTAACTTCTAAAACCCGAGCTCGAAGCGGACAAAGTTTCAATAAATTGCACAAGGCTTTTCCAGACACAAAGAGCCGAAGAACCCTTCCGGAGCCTCTGCGCGGCCGAAGCTGAAAAAGCTTCGACGACGCGCGACTGAAAAGGTGCTCGCGAGCGGCTGATTAAACCGGGAGATTTTCTCGCGCGTCAAGCGAAGCGCGCGGCATTAATTAAACTGTAACACGTGGCGCCGCAAATCTTTCGCTCTCTCACTCTCTTCTAGCCGCTCTTCCCTCCTCTCTTTGTTCCCTCGAAGAGGCGCGAGATTGCGCTCTCTCTATATATAAATCGGAGCTCCACATTTTAAGGATCGCCTCCAATCATCATAAACCAGACGAGAGCGAGAGAGAGAGAGAGAGAGAGAGAGAGAGAGAGAGAGGAGGAAGGAGAGTCGTTAGGAGGAAATACGCAACAATTTGCATTTTCATGGGCTTCGCTCGAGGAGGAAGCTCGAGGGGCTCGCCTGCCGGAGTACGCGATAATTACGGAGGATAAAATGCGCGAGTAATCGAGCTCCCGAGAGAGAGAGAGAGCGCGATCTCGAATCCTGGTTCCGAGCGACTCTCCCGCTCTGTGCGTGAGCTCTCCGACCGACGGAGGGGAATACGCGGCCGCGAGTCCCTCTTGATTAGCCGGGTGAACGTGGGCGGAGTGTTCGGAAAAATCGTTTGGATAGACACTGTTGGGAGGCTTCGAGAAGCGGCTCGAGGGGCTTTCAGGATATTAATGACGAGAGTCGAGAGAGAAACTTTATTCGGGAAAACGATGCGATGGTATTCAATAAAAATACTGTGTAATCGTTTTTATTTAAAAAAAAATCGTATAAACGAACCGTTTTATTTTTCTGCTGCGGATAAGTTAAATTTTAATGAGCGCTTTTTTATACAAGCATAAAATTAAATAACGATAAAGCGATAAAAATAAGGAAAACTCGGCAGCGAGCGGCAGAGCGTCGCGCGGCGAGAGCAGAGTTTGATAAAAAAAAAATTAATAACAAAGATATCGGTGATAAATAACTCGAAGCGTTACGAGCGTGCTTACAGGAGAAAAATCCATTACCGCAAAATTCGGATGTAGCAATAAATCAGGCGCGTATAAAGGATGATCTCCCTGGCATTCACCTCCGAATCGTTCATCATTATAAAGTAAACTTCTTTATACGTCGATGTAATAACGCCGCGGCGAGCCTCCCACACTTCTTCTCGCCTATACGACAAACTTCAATTCACAATGAGCTACTCGCGGAGAGAGGAATGCGCGCGCATCATCTCTCTCTCTCTCTCTCTCTCTCTTTCTCTCTCCTCCGTCGCCTCAGATTTTATCGTCCTCCGCGCTTGCGAGTGGTACGCGTGTAAGGCGCTGCATTTTTCTCCTATTATGTATGTATACACGGCTGCGGCTTCGCCCGACGACAAGGAGAATGAAATTCTTTTCTTATCGCCGAGAGGAGAGAGCGAGGCTTTGCTTGCTCTTTTTCCGAAATTTAGCTTCATAAAAATTCCTCACCGCCGCCGTCGCTGCGTTAAGCTGAGCGCGGATTGCACGGGTAATACGTGCAGGGGGAGTTTGTTTGTTCGAAACGTTTGTGGTACTGGCTGGATTATTACAAAATCGCGTTTTGCATCATACCGCATTAGAATGTTCGTTTAATATGAGAACCTACTCTCAATAATTGAACGCGCGCAATAATGAAATTCTCAGAATTTGCGAACTGCTTCGAGCTCGTAATATTTTAACTCAATTTAATAATATAAATCGCGCCGGCCTGGACGAAGAAGCAACTGATTTAGAATAAAGCAATAACTCACGGAGCTAGCATCGCGTTTAATTACAAATGCATGAGAAATTACTCGGCTTAACTTCCCCAAGGGCTTCGCGAGCTCAGCGCCTTTGAGCGCCGCCATCATTATTTAAACGCGCTGGATTGAGCAAACCTTCCAATAAAGCGAGAGTTTAGTTAGTGTCGGAAAACAATGTACGGGGGGAGAATTAAAGCAATAATGCCATGCTCTGGATGTTGATGTAATTACGAATTCATTAGATCGGAAAACAGTTCTCCTATTAGAAAGTAATTGTCCCGGTTAGCGGATAATGAATACTTTCATTAAAATAAAAGATTTGAATTTAACTGGATTATGATTGTTAAGGACGTTGAAAACTGAAAGCTCGTTAGTCACTGCTTTTTATTTCAAAGTAATTTCAAAGAAAAATAAAGAAAATTAAAATTAACAAAGTAAATAATTAATTACTCCCGTTTGCGCCGGCGCATTTTATTGAAATTTTTGAAAAACAAATCCCCGCCAAATTCACCCTTTAACTACCTAAAAAAAAAAACTGGACCCAAACGACTCACCCCTTCAGCAAAAATCCTTTTCATATCCAGCGCGACAAAATTCCCGGGGAGGAGGACGGAAAAACGAGAGCTCTCTCGCCTTACGTCAGAGCCGCGCGCGCGCACCTCGGCATTGACCTCGCTCGGCGAACGATCAACGCACCGCACGCGGCTTATACCGAGTCCTCGGCGATCAGTCGGCCGTGTCAGCTGTTTACCCAAAGTCCCACGTCGAGTTCCCCCGCAAGAGGATTGGCTTCGTTACGGAGTTCCCCCGGTGTTTCGGATTCGAATCCAGTCTGCGGGCAGCCGTTGAATTTAAAGTTCCGCCACTCCGACTTCGCGAAACTTTGAACCGCCCGAAACGTGGAATTTAGCCCTCTCTCTCCCTCAAACTCCAAACAAAAAGCCCCGCGCCAACTCGGCAGCGACCGGAGCGCCGTCGGAACGAAAAAACAAAAGGCGCATTCACCGGGCAACGAGACAGCGCCCTTTATCCGCCGCGCGCCTCTCCTCCCGGGGCCCGACACTTAGAATCGCGTTATGATGTTTGTACTCGGCATAGCGTATATATACGAGCGCACGTATGCGGGGGGGACCAGCTGCGCAAACCCCTCGCTAATGGCGCGCTGACCCCGCACGTCCAGCCGACTATTCACAATGTTTGGCTTGCGCCGCCGCGCCGTTTCCTCCTCTTTTCGCCCCGCTGTTCTCTCTTCCCGCATTCCATCGCCGACAAGTGGCTCCTTTATCTCCGAGGAAATTGGAAAAAGCCGGCCGGAGGTGCGGAGGCGTCCTCGGAGGCGAGAGCGGGAGCTTTTGTTTTTGACTCATGGGTTCTTTATTTCGGGCTGAATGGTGTTAAGCGGAGTATTTAATTATTATGGGGTGCTGAGGAGGAGCCGATTTTGGGTTGATTGCGCAGTGTTAGAAGGTTTGGAGTGATAGAGGGCGAATGATTTCATTTTTTTTTTTTCGGGGTACTGCTATTTATAGTCGATAATGGAGAAATTAAAATGGTACTTCTGGACTTGTTTTGATTTAGTCGAGCACCTTTTGCAGGTTTTTAAAATTTATTAGTGAAATAATTTTCACGTTTCAAATTTTGTACGGCGAAGCTTGTCTAATAAAGTCAGATAAGTAAACCTGTTATCAGAGCTAAAATCAATAAATTCAACTTCCATTGCTTCGACTTCAACTGCTATTTATAATTAAATTGAATTCCAGCGATTTAATTAACTTGGCCGTTTTGATCGTAATGAACCAAAGCAAAATGTAAACGATGTAATTAATTGAAGACCCTTCTGTAAGCTGCTACTAATTTATTTCAAATTCCCTTTGCAGGTCTCTGTTTACTATTTACACGTGTACACGCAATATAATGCGATGACAGGTTAAGAATGCTTATCTTTGCGTTCTCCACTGCAAATCGAAGCAGGCGGACGTAACAGGAGATTAAATGGTATCTGTTCGAGTGTTCTCGATAAAGTTCGTTTGTACCTAGAGCGAATTTGAGTTTCCTATTGGGTAAAAGATAAAAAGAAATAAGAAAAATGTACTGCACTTTTTCATTTAATTTAAGGAATTTTTAGCGACTTTTTCAGAGCTAAAAATATTGTAACTAACCGATAAACGAGCATTTCCAATAAAAAAAAACAGTACGCATAACCCGCAAATTCTCATTTTACCGCCGAACCTATGAATTCCGAGGCACAAACAACTCCCGCCTTTAAGAATTTCTTCAATTGCTCGCTTCTCGCTTGGACGCCGAGAGATTACCCGGCACAAAACCTCGCGTTATCTCGACTCTTCCGTATACGCGTATATTTAGCGGAGAGCCGCGCGCGTGGAATGCCGTGGAACAACGCGTTTATTGTGCGCGAGCGCAACACTGCCTCGGGCGGGGGAATCGTAGGTGCGTGCGCGTTTTTGAATTATTTTGTCGGTGTATTTTCGAGACGTGACGATTTGTAGGCGAAGTTGTCGGGAGGCGAGGCACGCGGGATTTTTGGGAGTGTACACTTGAGAATTCCGCTTTTTATTGCGGCTCCGTGCATTCGGATTTTTTTTTTTCACTTGAAATCGAAAGTCGAGAATGGTGTGAAAATCCTTTTTATTCGAACGGTTTTTCAGGTCTGTTTGCACAAAATTTAGCATTACTACACTTGTAATCAGAAAAGCAAACGCAATAAAAGGGGATTAAAATCAATTTTCACGGAATTCCTAAATAAATTACAATATACAAATAGTCCGCCGCACAAAAGAATCGTATAATAAATTCACATCTTTATACGACTTCGCTCCCGACTCGCGTCGAAAGCCTCGGAGCGGCACAGGGACGCGTGAGCGTCTCTTCTCGGTGTCAGCTCTGCTTTTCTCGCGACTCCCGCGATTGAAGCGTCGACCGCTCCGAATGGAGCCGAGAATCCAGAGCCGCGGCTTGATCGATGAAAGCGAGAAAAAGCGCGCTCGAATCGAGAGAAAGAAAATGCGCCCGACGACGGCTTTGACGTCTGCGGCCGAGGCTCGCTGTCTTTTTCGCGGCGATCTCCCTTCTCGCGGTAATAAAAGACGCGGCTTAACTTGGGGAGTTGAAAGTGGCGAAGATCAAAGGCAGGTGGCAAATGCAGGCTTTATCTGAGGGATGGAACGAGGAGACTGACAAAGGTTTTTGAAACAGAGCAGGCGATTGTTCCGTATTGATTTCGTCTCGCTTTTTTAGATTTAGACAAATTTTTAGGTTTTTTTTTTAATTAATTCTAATTGTAATTTAATCTATAATCTATTGATTATAGATTAAATTACTAATAAATTACTACGAATAGGGACTGAATTTTCGGCGCAGAAAGTAATCGCTCATCGTCATTAATTAAAAGAAAAAAAAAAATTAACATAGAATGGGTTTATTTCAAAGTGTCAAGGATTCAATCAACAGCTCGCTCCTAAGTGAATCCGCGAGCGACGAGAGGGCAAATATTTGCGTAAACACGAAGACGCCCGCGCGCGGCTCCGCGATACGAAAACAATCCCACGGAGGCCCGACCGATCGAGCGCATCCCCCTCGAGGATTACCATAATCACGCGCGCGGATTATATGTTTAAGCTAATTGCACGTTCGTCCGCGCCCGCGGAGAGATCGCGCGCGCGTTTGTTTCGCTGCCCGCGAGCGGTGCCGGAAAGAGTGGAGGGACGCGCGAAACGGGCACAAGCGCCGCTCGATCGTCTAAGAGGCTCGGAGCCGCTTTTATGTGTTTTAGCTCGGAATTTATGTCGCTCTTCCGGACTCGTCTGGGATTGGTGGTGGTGTCGGGCGAAGGAGGGTTCCTTAAGAGGTGGAAGGTAATTTTTTTTTCGGTAAGGATCATTCTATTAATAGAAGGAAGGGTATTAAACGCTGCCATTTTTCGCAGTTACTTTTTAATATTTATGGCTTTATATTTTTCGTGCTAAGAAAAGCACCGATTCACGCTGATACGACGCAAAATTAAATGAAGATTGATCTAATCAATTTGTCAAAGTTTATTCCGTTCGCGATAAGGAGAAAATGTCTTTTCTTTTATCATAATAGTAAACACAACATTTTTACCTGCATTCGCGCCGCTCAAAATTGCTCCTCTGTAGTGCGCGAAAGGAAATTGCTTAACACGTTCGGCGCAGAGGGGAAGTTTATCGGACTCGTCGAACGCGAGACGCCGCCGGAGTTCCTTTAACGAAATATATTGAGCAATTTCCCGCCTGACGTCGTACAACGACAATTTTCACCGTGAAAGTGAAAAGGTCGACGGTAATTAAGTTGTTGTCGTTTTCCGCGTAGTGCTCCGCAGCTCAAATAAATACGTGAGCGATATTGACTGACAAAAAAAAAATGAATGAGTCATTCCAGAAAAATTAGCTAAAATTGCTTGTCACTATTATTATTAGCGTTCCAGTGCAGGTCATTTATATAAAGTTTTTTTGTATGAATATTTTAACTCGTACGATTATTCCTGATAGCTTTAATGTCGCAGATTTATTAAAGATTTTTATCTCCCATAATGTTCCCGCGGTAAATGCAATTTGTTTATTCTATGTATGAAATAAAGATTAGTCCGCGAAATCGGGTCAAAGTTATTTAGTTAAAATATTAACTCACGACGAATAAAAAACTTAAGCTATTAGAGATAATTGCGTTTTCGCTTCGCCCAGTTGCTCTATTTCAAGAAAATCCACGTAAGAATACGCAAGATAATATAATTACAATATCATTCTAAAGAAATCCTCGTAACTTGCAAATTGGCGCCGATTCTTCTCCCGCAAAAATCCCCCGAGCTCACGAGAGAAAACCCTCCTTCAACAGCGCACTGCACAATAGCAGCGTCACCGTCGGTGAAAAAAAAAAAAAAAAATCCGAGCCTACGAGAATCACCGATCCAGGCAGGACAATAAGTTTCCTTACCCTACAGCCTTGTTTCCCGGCTACCGCTGAAAATTTAATCCCCCCTCCCCCGCGATCACCGCGCGCGCCGCGCACAAAGGAAGCGTTCCCGGGGCAAAAGGAGAAAAAAGGAATGATAACAGGAATGAATAGCGCGGCGCGCGCGGTCGCGCTGCATGTTCCGCATTAATATTCAGCCGCCGCCGTCCTTCGGGACGACGACGCCGGGAGCTTTTGTGTAAACTCGAGGCTTTTTTTTATCTCTCTCTCTCTCTCTCTGTCTCCGTCTGTAAGTGAAGTTAACGGCGCGGCGCGCCGCTTTATTTCGCGACCGATCGACACTACGTACAGCTCGAGGTCGACGCGCGTGATAAGGCGATTGCGCAATTTCATTGTTGCGGATTTTAAGGATTTACGCTTTTTTCTTCTTTTTTTTTTCGGTGCGTTTTCTTTGTCGGGGTATATATACAGGATTGTTGTCGAACGAGCGTTTAATTATTTCTCATTGTACGCGGCGACGAAGGGAGTTTCTTTCGCCGACTAGAGGCGTTATAAAGTTTGCCTTATCTAGATTGACATTACTCTTGTCCGTTGGGAAAAATGGAAAAATTTTGAAATACCGAATGAATGAAGCTTGGGAGTGTTTATTCATTGATTGGGAATTTGTGTTAGAGTCGATGAATTCGCGCTCGATGCCTTTAATCGCAGCCTGTTGCTAATATGAATTATACAACTATTGTTGAACAAAATTCTCTTCCTTCGCTTTGTTTATCCAGATTTTCTTTACCGTCGCCCTGGAAACGTTAAAAATGATTCTATTTAGTTTACGATACAATTGTTTATCCTCAACTTTCCACTCTCCGAAGTGAAAATATAATGTTTTCACTCCCGAGCGCAGCTCGCCAAAGTGCTTCGGAAACCAGTAGTAGAAAATCTCACCTTTCCCAGTTTCACTAAATCTTCATTTGGCTGCGCATTCAGAGCCTCATCGGCCTCTCCTGAAATTGCTTCTCGATCCCCGCGACCGATATATATATATTCTTTCTCCATAAAGCTTCTAAACGAAAGCCATACTCGGCTCCGCGCGCCGCGCAAGAAACAAATTGCCCCTCTCAGCGCTCTTAACTGTCAACGCGCGGCGTTTGAGTAATTATCGCGCGCAAAACGCGCCCGATTTTCCCAAGAGCCGCGCCGAGCTGAGCGCGCGATTTATCAATGAAGGGTTTTTCGCGCGCGGCGATAGCAATGAAAGGGAAGGTCTGTCGGGGCGCTTAGGGCTATTCCCCCCCGCCGAGATATTGTCGCTCCTTATTAATGATGCTAAAAGGCCGGCTCTGATTGAATTTTATCGGAGCGGAGAGCCGAGCTGCGCCGGGAATGTTGGGGATACCTCGCGATATTTTGCAACGAGAGCTCGTAAATTGAGATATCGGATAAAAAATGACGGGCGCCTTTGTTGCCGCGAGCCGGGGGATTGCGAAGCGAAGCCGGGGATACGTTTTAATTATGGCTCTTGTAAGAATTTATTGTGCCTGTTTACTTAGATTAAGGAGATACGCCGGAGCGTTAAGGTGATTGGGAATAGGTCAGTCCTTTTTTCATATAATATTATCGCGCCACGACGACTATAAACTTCGGCCGATTATCCTTTTCGAACCGTATCGATCGAGTTTTCAATTTTAGATTAGAAATTATGCAACGATCGCGGGTGCTTCTCATTAATTTAAAGTTACATCTCGCGAGAAATTCGCACGCGGTGTGCTTCGGAAACAATGAAGAAAGTATAATAATCGTGCACCCGTCGTTAGACAAAGTGAAAATGGTCGACTCGAAACAGTACGAGTGTCGGAATAGGAGAGGTATACCGCGGGTATTCCTGTTTTACATAAAAGGCCGAAGTGGATCGCGCGCTCAACGCTCGGCGCGCGCGACGCTGCGGTCTTCTTATTATATATACGGAAGGAGTCGTGCGCTCGCGCGACGTCTGAGCCTCTCTCTGTTTTCTTGCCCTTACGCGCACTCGAGGCGCTCCGAGTTCACCGTAAACATTATTAACGGCGCGGTAAGTGCGAGGCCATTAGGTCCCGACTCATTAGCCGCGTTGCTCCGTGAAATTGAACCGGCGCCCGGAGATTTTTAGGCTTTTCTTCGAAAATCTTTCGAAAAAAAACTTTTCTAAACTGCTGCGCGAAAAAAAAAAGAAACTTAACGACTTACGTACCCCATCCCCCGTTAATAAGTTACAGACTTTAAAAGTAGCTCGATAAGTTCCACCTTCCCATCCAGCAGCAGCTCGATTAATAACCAATCGCCCGATGCAGAAACTCCAACTTGCCGCGATCATCCCGCTCATCCCCGGCAAAACTCGAAAGCAGATAGTAGCCGTGTACTTGCAAACAATTAACCTTTTGTAGCGGAATAAATCACACTTGGGTTAGGCGGAGCGGGGGTGGGGGGTTAAAATACATCTCTTGCACGCACTCTAGAGCGAGCTCCTCTTAATTAATAATGCGCGCGGGAGGAGATAAATGAAGGTGGAAAAGGCTTCGCACTCGTAAATCATGCCGCGGCGGCGGCGGCGGCAGCCAGTCCGCGAAACTCCCGACCACTTAGCGTTTTCGGTGTCTCGCGAACTGGTTTTCGTCCCGACCATTTGTCAAAGGCTCTCTCCCCGGGCTTGGAAAAAAATGCGCGACCGCCGGTCGAAAAAAGGAAAAAAGAAAGGAGGCGGAACGCGCGCCGCCGCCGGGAGCGTCGCTTTGGCGGAAGGGGAGAAAAATCGTCGGGGCGACTCGGGGTTTAATGGCGCGGTTTTTGCGAGATTCGTGTTTGAGATTGTAGTCTAATTTGTTTGGATGAGAGTGAGTGGGGTATTGGTGAAATAATGGTAACAGTGTACGTTTAATAATTGCTGGTTTTTTAAAGTCAACTGGAGAGCTTTTTTTATTGCTGTTTTCAATTTCTATCGGAAATCGGAAATTTATTACATGTATTCTGTTTTTATGAAAACGGATAACGAAATCGAAATTCTGATTTAATGAACAGGCAAGTAAATCCAATCAAAACGAGTTTGCTTTTTTGAATGATAATACTAATATTTTAGATTTTCAATCATACTTATAGATTTTATGACGTAACACATTTAGCTTCTTACATAAGACAGGAAGTAGAAAAACTTTTTCTCTAATTAAATGACAACTCGGCTAAAAAAAAACAAACGCGCGACAACAAAATCTTCCAGGCCCATAATCCCTAAAACTTTCGCGAGCACGCCGAAGCGACTCGGCTATAACTGTTATTAGCCAATTCCGAAATTCCTCTCGGCCTCGAAGCAAAAAGCATCACGTGCGAAGCCGGCCGAATATCGCGTGACAGCCCAAATGGAACACGAGCCGTCGGCGCAACTTGCCCGCGTTCGCGTCGATAGAACAAACAGTGTCGTTGGCCCTTTGCGGCAGTATCCTCCGGCGACCCCTCGAATATGAGAACTGTAACTTTTTTTCTCCCGCCCCTCCTCCCTCGGTTTTTACGCAGCTTCCTCGGGAGAACCTCCGGGAGCTTCGGATTTTCTGCAGGTCAACGGTCACACTCGCGCCGACGACCGTTCGAGAGGTATTTTCGGGCTTAGCCGGCGGCGGAGGCTCTTTTTTCTCGAGATTTGTATTGTTTCATGTCAAACATTATGATAATGACGGAGGTTATTCCGTTTTTAAAATATTTGATTGTCCCTCCGGTGTCTGTTTGATCTTTTACATTCTCAGGTGCAGAGGATAACTAATCGTTCGGAATTCAAAAGCAAAGACGCTAAAAATATTCAAGTACACCGTCGCTCGCGCCGAGTTTGCATCCGTTCCTTCAATTAACGTCACTCAGCGATATTAATTGACGATATTTAAACACAACGTGTCGCGCCCCGTCTCTTTATCGGTGAGTTAAGCGCTTCACACCCGAAGCGCTTCGGCCGGGGCAGTAAATCAAAGCTAATTCTCGAAAAGTCGCGAAGCTCTTTAAAGCGAGTACCGTTGACTTCGTTAACTCCTTTCTCTCGGTGCGCAATAAACGACTACGATCTCCGGGGCCGTGCCTTTATAGCGTCGAGGGGGCAAAAACGCCCGACAGCCGGGCAGAATTTATCGATCGATTCTCCGTCATCCAGATCATAACGAAAGGCGCGTCGCGCGCTAAAATCGATATAAAATCCGGCTCTCTCTCTCCGACGGCGTGTTTTATTGCCCGGTAATGACCTGCAAGGCGAACGATTAGCGCGCGGCCCGCTTGACCCCTCGAGAGACATAATTAGACGGCTTGGCGACCGTCCGCGAGGAGAGCCGGCTCCGTTTGCCCCGCGTCCCCCTCTGATACGCGATAACGGGACCTCGCGAATAAAATGCACCGAGAGAGGCACCGAGTTGGCCTGTCTTTGTACCACTTTCAATAGACAAAAGCTCGTCTAGTTTCACCTTTGACACGATTTAAATGAAGTAGAAAAGAGTCGAGACGTTTATACTTTTAGAATGCAAGAAAGTTTTTCAGTGTAGGTTTAAAGGGAATGCAGGGATTTAATGCAGCTGAAAATTATAACGTAGGGCGTAATTTATCACTAATTAAGTGAATAAAGTTTAGGTATTTAATTTTCACTGTTATCAAGAAGTGATTAATTCTAGGTCTGTTAGTTAGCAATTCGGGAGAATATTCGGAAACTCAGCGAATTTTCTAATCAAGGTTAATAGAATTCATTCTCCTGGAGATAAGGAGAAATTAGTACGTAATAGCACACGAACTGTAATGGAATTCGTGTGCATCCACACGTAAACGCAACCGATGAACATGAATAATGAGGAATTGAAAAACTACGTTGAAAACATAAACTCGTAAACGTTACGTATAAAGTTTACGATAGAAATTCACTTTTTTATCATACACCTTCAATAACTCATTTTCGTTTCAAAGTCTCACCTCGGAGTCTGCATTAAGGCCATTACTTCAAAAGACGCGTAATTTAATGCGACACTCCGCTTTACAGCCATACACATTTAACACCTTTTCGCCGAGGAACATCCCGCGGCCCCGCTAATTACGAAAGCAAACCCGATAGACAAAAAAAAGTCCCCGACACAATGTGCAGCGAGGCTTACCTACAAACGGGGCTCCCCCCATCCATCAGCGCGTCCCGGCAACGAGACCGTAAAGTCTAGCCTTAAAACGCCTCGGCTTCCATAATCCGATGCAGCAGAAGGTGGCAAATATCGGTGTCAGCGGTGCGTCTGCGCCGGTTAACGGCACCTTTTTCGTCTCATATAATTCTCCCCGGGCATCGGCGCGCACATCGACGTCTCTCCGACAATGAGGCGTGCTCCCCCCGTCGCGCGCGCTTGTTTACGGGATTCGCGCGTAAAATAAAGACGCGCGCGTTCCACTTGCGGGCCTCATTGTGCGGGCCCGAGATCCTCCTTCTTCTTCTTTTTTTTTTAAGGGGTCCCCCCGTCCTTGTATATACCTATTTGCTCTTTGCACTTTGCGAGAGCGCGAGTGTGGGATGTGCATTGCTACGCTTCTTTGCTATTCGTGCGCGCGAGCGGCCAACCTAACGGTCCCCTCGCGTGTGCCCGATTCCTTAATTTCAGTGCGTCCAGGCCTGTGATAGACGTTCAATGCTCCAGCAGTCAGATTATAAGGCGGATTTTTAAGGGGGAAGGGGAGAGGCTCTAGTGCCTCTTGAACCGTTCGAATGCCCTTCCTAGAATGGGAGCTGCTAAATTGGGCGGGATTTTTTGGAGTGGTCTTTTGTTCGAATGGAGGGTACCTGTTGATCTTGAGATTGTTAAAATCTAAATTTATTGTCGTAATGTTGAATGAGTTTGCTAAAGTTTGTACAGCCATTTGTGATACATCATGGTTGTGCTACTTAAGTTTTAGCGCTCGTGTCTGGCGGAAAATTGTTTTAGATAGTTTATGTACGTTTTCGCGGATGTTTAAACTCTCGAATTGCCAACCCAAGGATATGCATAAACTTTTTCACCGATAAGTTTATCGGTTTTGAACTTTGTTCGGCGAGGCAAACTTTGATTCTGAATTAAAGATAACAGTATATATGAATTTAGCTATTAGTACAGTGAATCTGCATACAAAGAAGAACCTTAATCAAGCCAAATCTTTTACGCAATGTTAAATAATTTTTCAGAGTTATATATAATCACGCGTTGAATGCTTATGTCACAAAAGTAACTTTCATTATACAACGAAGGCGTAGGAAGTATTCATAATACCTATATGCATTGATAATAATAAAAACCTATTATATAAGATAGATGCATATATATTACATCTCCGTGATTTAAGTACTCAGTTTTCAAAGTGCTTTTGAAATTTCCACTGAAAGAAAATGTGTTTTGAATTTCTCCAGCTGACAGCGATTCATCAATTTTCGAATATTGGCCACCATTTCAATCAAAATAAAAAAATATTATATGAGTATGCTACTCGTACACTGTCAGAAAGCCAAATAAACTTTACAAATAATTCTTTTGTCGCTAAATTCGAGTCGTACTTCAGGTTTTATAATACGATCCTGTCAAAAAGAGAAAGGACTGGTGAAAAGATGCAATTACACAATTAAAATCATTTGCTTAAAATATTATTTAATTTATTAAGCATCCATAAAAGTAATTATAAAGCTTTAAAAAAAAGGATTTTAAACAAAATAAAGTAACCTTACATAAAACAGCAATAGCAACTCTTCTTTATTTTCACTGAATTCTAATTCGCTTTAGAAAAAATTCATTTTTATTTCATTTATATCAACAATAAGCCCTTCCACGTCAACTCTGTTACAGTAAAAATTCTCCATCGACCCGTCTAACTTAATTGGAATCACTCTGTCGAACTCCCCCTGTTATCTCCATAGCAACAATCGAGGCGACGGAAAAAAGTAAGCTACAAATTGGCTGCGCAAAAAGGCGCTATACCTTAGCGACAACGCTCCGGAAAGCGACTCCGCGCGCCGGCTAATTCGATTTATCGCGATGCAGCGCGAAACGCACCGCCGCCCATATATATATATATATGTACCTATATAATGCAATCGCAGCGGCCGCGGCCGTTGCGCGAAATCGCAGCTCCCGCTGGGAATCAATTTCCTTCGGCACTTACGTAAAAGCCGTGGCTGACCTTAACGCGCGAGATACGAATTTAATTGCCGTGTTCGCGCCCAAGTCGATTACATGCGTTAATTTTCTTTTAAATGTACAGTGTGTGTGTATATAGGCACCGCAAGTGGGTGCGAAGTAATTTAAGACGGGAAGAGGGCAGGCCTTCTTTCTTACGTAAAGCGAGGGGAATAATTGCGCTGGTAAGTGCAGTGGTGAATTTTATTTGGCGCTGCTCTGGATTTGAGGAGTTGTCGAGGTATTTTAATTTATCGCATTCCGTTGATTATGTTGGGAAAAATTCATTTTTAATAAGCGCGCGACAATTGACTACAATAAGGAATTAGTAGATGAGCGAAATGTCATTTTTTTTTTAAACTTGAAGGACCATAAAAAGTTTGCAGCATTAATTAAAAAATTCTCTTACAAAATTAATTAAAGAAAAATTATTAAAATTTGTCATTTACCTTCGTAAAGTTTTGAATTCTTGTTGATACGTTTTACAATTATTACGAAATGTGTTTTTCATTTTGTCATCTGAAAAATGTAATCTTCAGCGTTTACACTTGATTAACCTTTAATTATTTTAATACATAAAACTGCAATAAAAAAGAGCCATATGACGCCTTACGTCAACAAGTACCAAAAAACAAAACCACAAACCTCAAAAGCGACCCAAAAAAAAATGTTCCGTAAATAATAATAATTCGACACGGCGAAGCGCGCAGTAAAAAGGCACGTGCACGCACTACCAGGCCAGAAAACTAGTTGACTCAGCTGAGCCGGACAAGTTTCGTACGGAGAACGACAAAGAATCCGCTTACTTAAAGACCGAACACGAGATCTCGCAGCCTAGAATGTACCACTGGAGCTCGGACTGCCGTACAAATGACCTTGTTTTATAGTTCAAGTTCAACAAAGAATTCCCATTTAAATGGGGGCCTTAAGGGAGGCCAGACCCTTTCAGGGATCATCCTTTTTTATTGTCACACTTAAACTTTTCGCGATACAATAATTTATTGTCCGCGTTTAGCGAGGCTCTCAAGGCCTTAAATCAGAAAAATGTTCCCTTTTCATTAGACGAGGTTTCGAGAGTACAAACACTCAAGATTGCAGAAATGCAAAATGACTCTAGTTTTATCTGCTTGCATAATTACAGTCAAAGTTTCTTGCGACAGATATAAATATGAATTAAAAGCAGTGATATAAATTTTCAATTTTAGTAGAATTTTAAAATATTTATCACAATGATTTTATGATCTGGTTAAATTTATAGTTTCCCGAGATAATTTTGCAGTTATTAAAATAGATAAAAACTTTTAATAACTCTGGTCATCGTGTTTTTTTTAATAAATTATCAAGTGAATTATACGAAGCTCCATACGCCATATTCCTTTTTTCAAACCGCTTCTTTCCGAACCTTTAAAGACTCGATTAAGCACCAATACATTAAATCTCGCGAGAAATTCTCGACACGCCACTTTCACTTTACACCTCGCGGTGGTTGATGTGATCATGGAAAGTTTATTTATTGTTTTTTCTAGGCCGCTTCTTGTTTTCGAAACACCGGTCCTGATCGACAAAGTGGACACCTTGAGATCTCAATAGACTCGTGACGTTCGATTTTTGATTTCGCGTTAATACCCCGCAACGGCGTGATGAATGGGAGAAAGTAAAAATCGAAAGGGTCACACTCGAGTCGTTGGACTTGTGGCGTCAGTTTGACGAATGATTTTTCTTTTTTTGTGAGAAATACTCGCAAAAAGTGGCGGCAATCTAAATTATTTTCGTCGAGAATACTCGAGTAGTAGATGAAGTTTTGAAAATAATTTTAATGAAACGTATAAGTTTTAATACGCGGTCGAACGAGGTGAGCAAAAAAGTTATGGGTTTCTTTTGAACTGTCAGTCACGATAATCTGTTAAATAATCGTCTTGTCTCTTGAATTCACATGACTCGTCATCGCCTAATGATTTAGAGTTGGAAATTTTGCTTGAATAAATTTCGGATCAAGTTTCCATCCGAAGCATTACATATTACAATAATAAAGCGTAGCCGTGAGTCTTCTCGTTCTTGAAATCACGTTGAGTTTACTTAAAGGAACCGGATTTCAAATATTTTTTCTTCGCCTGGACAACGGATGCTTCTAGGATTTCTCGTCTTTGAGTATTTAAAAAGGATCGGCGTCCCTGTATTTTAGATTTCGTTTTACCCGATTCAAATGTTATTCTAGTAATAAATGCAGCTCTCTGCCCAACATTACCACGAGAAACACGTGGGATAGCCATTTTTTTTATATCCCTTCGAAACCAGATCACGAATGTCTTCGAAATAGAATTTTAAATTTTAAACGAACCCCACCCGTCGTTTGTTTAAAAAACTTTTGGAAACTGATGCCATCTAGCCTTTAACACAATGCTCGAACCAAGAGTCCGCTCGTAAAAAGGTAAATACCGCGAAAGAATTCCCGCGCGGGCTTTGTGCAGTCGACCGCAGAAAAATCCGCATGCACTGTTTCGGCTTCGGTCCCTTTTGTTCCACTGTCTCCTCCTCGGCCATACCAGGCAAGGTCGTCCTGTCGCGTCCCGCCCATTAAAGATTCCGCCGGTGCTCTCGTCTCTCTCTCTCTCTCTCTTTCTCTCCCTCGGGATTCCGCCTCCTTTCGTCCTCTCCGCTCGAAAAAGGAGAGCTGCTCACGATTTCACGGCGCTGAAGAGATAATTTGATAATCGTCGAGTGCTCGTTAAGTCCCCTTTGGACTTGTGTACACAGGGAGTGTATATACGGGTGCAGGCTTTGTTTTTCGAGGGCCTGGGATGAATGGCAGATTAGAGGAGTTGGGGACTTTTCTTTTTTGTATTCGGCCTGGGTTTAGTGCGTGTAGTTTTAAAGTAGGAGATGCTTGTCGCTGGAGACTGAATGCAATAGATGCGAAGTACAATAATTATAGTTAAGGAAAACATTTTTAGCTTTGAATTAGGAGTGCGAAACGTTCAAAATATTTTATTTGAATTTATTTGAATTGAATTTATTTAAACGAAGTAAACATTTATTTAAATTATATTTTTTTAAATATAATAGTAATTTGGTTGTATAAAAATAATGTTCGCAATCAAAATTGTTCTTAAAAAATTTTCGAAACAAATTCGTCAATATCTATCGTTTCTTTTTGAGCTAGAATATTATTACTGAATCTATAAGTGAGTAATTTCATCGATAAAAATCCAGAAGAACCAGGTGCACCTCTATGCATAAGTCCTACTCCACTAAGTAATGAAGGCGGTTCCGATGAAATTTCTCGCCCGTCTATAAATGGAACGACATTTTCTCCTAAATCTGATTCAAAATCGCTTACTGTAAATTTAATAGATGACTTGTCTTTCGAAAATTTATAGTTTGGAACTACATCAGATGGTAATTCAGTATCGATATGTAGAGGATTTCTGAAAAAAAAATAAAGAACTATAAGTTGTGGACGAGTAAATTTAAGAAAAATGAACTTGTCAGCTTATTTATTTAGTTCTTATGTAATAAGCATAAAAATAAAAGATTCTTGTTACATTTTTTTAATGAGGGATATTTGAATGTATTATACGTAAAGAAATTAAATATTAAAGTCAACGTATGAAAGTAATTTGAATTTAAAGGATTATAACTATAAAATGACTTAAAAAACTCTACTTGTTTGAACTTGACTCCGAAACATTTTTGAATCAAGTTAAATTTTTTTTAGTTTAATTTTGTTAAAAAATGTTATAACTTTAAAAATTTATTAAAACCTAATTAAAAATACCTGCTTGAATCTTCGTTATCTTTTGAATACCAGTACGAAGATGGATCCAATTTTCCAGTTGCAAAATCAAACGATGTGTACTGCAAGGACAATGCTAAATGCTCTCCCTTCTGTACGAATTTTACCCCTGTAACTGTACAATTAACTGGCGAAATTAAATTATCCAAGTTAACTGTTCGTTTATTCCACGAAACTCTGTAAAAATCAGTGCCTTCCTTCATGTGGTTTTTATTGAATACATTGAGAGTATTTATTGTCTTCCATTCAATTGAAGTATTATTAATTAGCCCATTTCCTAACAATTGACCCTGTTTTATTTGTATGTAAAATACTTTATTTAACTTTTTCAATTTCATACCGATAACGACTCTAGAAATAAAATATGTAAGAAATTCATTATAATTCTACTACAAACTATAAATTAATGAAATTCTTATAATTACTTACTTATTGTTTTTGGCATCTGAATTGACAGGCATTAAACTAAAGTAACGATCTGCAGTAATGTCATATTCCTCATCACAAGTACAAAAACACAAACCATCTTCACTGTACAAATTGTGATTTCTCTCTATTAGATTATTCATCCATTTATTATCCATGTCTATCAATTTAAACTCTGGACACGTTTCATTTTTACCATTAAAAGTTCTATGATCGTAATACTTAACATACGTATACCTCTTTAATTCGTTTGTATCCTGAAATAAAACAAAATAAATAAATTGTTATTAATTTAAAAAAAAAAAGTTCATTTGAATACATCTTTTATTTAAACTTCAGCGTTTTTAAATAACGTAATTGAAAATACGTTTGGTCTAATAAATTATCTGGAAACCAAAAGCAGTGCTGTATTCAAATAATGATTTAACAATAATTTTTAATTTTTATCTGCAGATAAATATCTCACTTTTAATCTGAGAACTACGTTTGAACTTTACTATGAAATAACAATAAATAGGAAATTATTAAATAGAAATGTATAGTTAAACTTGCTTTAATGCATATATCAACTTTATTATCTTCAATCGGCTTACAATCTCTAACTATACCACTGCATTTTTTATAATGTCTTTCCGAACAAAAACTTGAAATACAGGCATCAAACGCTTCTTTAATTCCGCAATCTATAGTAGACTTCGTAATTAGTCTCACAGCAGATCCATCAAGTTTTGCGGCATCCACAGGAGGCATGAAATA
>UCOM01002556.1:0-25081 GCA_900474385.1 Ormyrus pomaceus | reverse complement strand
AACGACACATCACGTTAAAGCGGGAGACTCGGGTCTCTCGCGTTGCAGCGGGCCGCGGCGACTCGCGGCGCGAGTCGTCGTCGGGGTACCTTCGGGGTGCCCCCGGAGGTAAGTGCTGCTCGGCACCAGGGTGCAAGAGCACCGGGCCCCGAAAATAGGTTACCGGAATATTCTCTCGGGAGAGTATTCCGAAGCAAAACCAGCCCGTTACAAATTTAAAATCTGTTTAATATATGATTGCATATGTTTAATTTTAGAGTAATGCATCTTATTTACAACCACAAAGTGAGCCAACTGTACGTGTATCTAATCAAAATAGGCAACAACCACAACCTCAGCAAACTACAGATGCAACTAATCAAAGAAACCAGGAATCACAATATCAAAATCGTCAACAACAACATCAAAATCAGCAAAAACAACATCAAAATCGTCAACAACATCAAAATCAGCAGAAACAACAGCAAAATCGTCAACAACATCAAAATCAGCAAAAACAACATCAAAATCATCAAAGACGTTCGAGACGAAATGAGGAAGATTCACCTTGCTGCATTTCATAAAAGAGTTTAAAAAATGTAAGAATTAAGAATTTATGAAAAGTTTAGAGATAGAATATGAACGTAGAAACTTTCATCATATTAATGTACTACGTAATATGAAAATATTAATTTTCTCAACTCAGGCATGAAATAGCCTTCATTTCACGCTAGAAAGTAGCGTAGAAAATCGAGAATTTCAAAAATTTGAGAAGATTTTTTGTTTGAGCGAGAAAATAATCATTTTTCCCCGCTTTAAGCTATTTTTTACAATTTCTGTGCACGACTTGAAATGCACGATCATCTATCAAACTTTCTGACACCAAGAGAGGGCTTTTCGTGCCTCCGTTAACAAAAAAAGAAAATGGTGTAACGCAGGAAGAAAAGTTATTTCAAACTTAGGGGAGGTTTTGATCTGTCTCGGGAGCCTTCGGCGTCTTTGATTCATGCAGAACACCTCACCCTCGCTAGAAATAGCTTATTTTCTCCCCTCGTTGCACAATGCATTATTTTAAGAAAAATATGTAAGGTTTAAGAAAATACAATCGTATGATTTATGACAATATATTATGTATAAAATGACATTTTATAACAATAAACAAATGTAGCTCTTAAAATTTTACTTTCAATTCGCAAAAAGCTGGTCCCTAAAAAATCAAACTCTAATAGCTTTCTACAAAATAAAATGGCACAGTAATAAATTTCGATTTCGGCACGTTTTGTAAAATATTTTAATAAATTTTGAATAAAATAGACTAGTACTTTTTGCATTTAATCCGTTATATGGCATTGTTTATTGTTGGGACCATCGATAATACTATGCCTTAATTGTAAAAAACTGCTGCTGTCGTCAATAAATAATACTAACAATGGCTTCTTTGGCATGATAATGAAAGATAGTTGGTATTGATGTACTGTGTTATTAAAAAAAATAAATTATTAACAAATTCACTAAAAGAGACTTGAACATTTAAAATTAAGTCTCTGCAATGTATAAAATTTTACATCTAATAAAAATTTGCAGGAAAATGAATTGCACGGTCACAAAACTATATACTAACCAACTGAGTATTAATGAACATTATATAAATTACGTCTTTCTCAACGTAGATCAACGTGCATTTAATACTACAATCTGGTAAGCACTTTGTTTTGTCAATATAGATGTACGTATCTTAAAAAAAAGAAGACCCTGATTTTGTCACATTTCACTCTAAGTTTATAGATCCTCGTATTCGAAAAATGATTAGTATCAAAAGTCATGGTTTTGTACGGCCATAACAAACAAGTTACAAAAGAATTAAAAAAATGTGTGCAATTTGTTAAAAAATTTACAATAGCATCGTTATAAAAACTTCGTTTATAAAATATATGATAAAAATATGTTCTCTCGTTTTTCTACTTTTTCGCATATGCAAAGCTTTCGATAGAAAAATGCACTAGTAACACTAAAAAGTAACAGCTACAATGTATCTCAGGTAATGTGTGGCTGCAAAGAATCGAAAACATCGTCATGCCGTCGATGAATCCTGATTCGAGCTTTCGGAATCGCTTGGCGAGATAAGAACGGCTTTGTTTACTGCATAAGGCGGTCTTTTAGGCTTTGGCGGTGGCGTTGGTGGCTTTCCATGTCCATCTAAACTGTCAACTGGCACGGGTAGTTTGCTCTTGGGTCGGTAAACAACGGTACGACTGGTAATGCTCGTAAGTGTACTCGCCGTGCAGTAATTAAAAGAGCTGTCATCTGGCAAGTTGCAGTAATCGACTTCACGAGTTTTGATGGGCAGAGGTGGTGGTGGATCATCTTCAGAAGCTGTGCTGTCTGTCGTACCAACACTATCGCGATTACCTTTGCCCAAACTGTGGGTATCTATGCCGTTACTCGTTGAACGAAGATAAGTTTGAGACTGACCGGACCAGCGATTACTAAGTCGACGCTCTTTTTCAGCTTCTGATCGTAACGGTCGCTTTGGTGTGAGCTAAATTAAAAATAAAAATTATTAATAAAAACGAACTTGTGTTTTCGAAAATGATGTATTAGACTTAACTGAATTTGCTTACCTCTTGCCGAAGTTCAAAGATAGGTGTTGATGGAATACTAGGCGTTGAAGCCGAAATAAGCGTCGACGATTGACACTGAATTGGTTCCGGTAAAGTGTACCATTGACTTGTTGGTTGTTCTGCTTTAGCATTGGATGCTGAATCACTTTTTCGAGAGCTACGCCTTTTTGAATCCTTTTTTTTATTTGTACCAGTATAAGAATTACTGAGAGCCTTTTGTAACGATGTTGTTGATAGGATATGTGAACGAGTCGAATTATTATTTCTAGAAAACAAATAAATGAGTTAATTCAATGATCTGTCCATTGTAGATATGTACATATATTTAGTAAATTAATGATTAATCACTCGTTAAAAGAAATGCAAGTAAAATAATTCAAGAATTAGATATACAATTTTTTTTATCATTTTGTAGGATAAAGCTTCTTGCAAGTAGTCATTTTCGTTATTTTTTATTTATTCATGCGCAATTTATAGCCTAAAAAATTCTGCCCACTTTTTAATTTAACAATTTTAATAACAATCAAAATTAAAATACATATCAAGTAGCGATTGACGATTTAATTAACCATTTTTAATTTTCGCTGAATTTAAAAAAAAAACAACTTTAAAAACCTTTATTAACATCAACCTTGATTTCCATTATCAGAAATCAAAAATAATACCAATCTGATAAATACTTTTGGCCAACCACCGAAGCTAATGAATCCAAAGGAATGTTAGCTTAGTTACCTGTGACACGTAAGTAATAGGATGTGACTGTAGATTCAATGAATCAGTTAAGTGGAAATCATGCTTAGATTAGAAACTTAATAGTTGAGGAGAAACTTACACCAAGTAATGGTTTTTGAACAAAACAACTTGACAGATGCGACCGCAAAAAGAATAGATTTTTGTGCAAATTAATATAATACAAATAATTTAAACAAAGCAAGTCTAACTACGAAAAAATGATAAATATGTATAATGTAATTTTTTTTCCGGCTCCACTCCAACTTTCCTGAAAATGTCCAAAACAATGAAACTTTTATATTATCTCTATTTGGTAGTTTTTTTTCGAAACAGTTAATGGTTTTGAAATGTGGTGGTTAAAATTGCTGCAATGGGTGAATTATGCAAAGAGCGTTTCAGCCACCTTTCATCGATCGTGTTAGTGCTGATCATTTACCTTGATAAAACAACACTTGGGATTCCCGAGATGGGGGAAGTGTTGAAATTGAACGATGCTAGAGATTTGAGAGCAGCGACTTGTGATCTCGTAAGCGAAGAAACTCTGGATCGAGTACCGCAACTAAATGTAAACATTGTCAAAAATTGCCGCGCGATATAATAACTACTTACAGTTCGGATTTATGAAAATTGTTTTGCTCAATAAACCTTTTCATACTCATTCAGTTATCGGGTAAAGTTTTTTATCTTTAACCAAAACCTTAAGGCAAGCATCATATTAAAATAAGAAATAATCTAAAGCATTTTAATGTGACTTACTCGTTGCTAACAAGACTGGTTTCAGACAATCGATTATTATCTCCTTTAGGCACGTGTCTTCTCATGGTAACCGATGGCGCCGCAATTTCAATTTGTAAATCACATGTCTGCAAATATATTTTAAATCATTAAATTAGAAGCTTATTGCTTTAACAACCAATTTTAAAAATAACTTTAATTATAAATTATCAAAAGAGTTTTATTAATAAAGAAAAAATAATCGTGAAAAATAATAAATTGTAATTATTCATAAACGACTAGATGATAAGATAATCTAATCTTGTGTAAAAATTATTATTAAATGTATATTAAAAATGAGAAAAAAGTAAATACTCTTACTCTTTTTCCATATCTAGCCTCCACCTGCGTTCGCATCGTAGTATAACATTGTTCAAGATGTTGGTGGAACGGTGCAAGTTCTGGTGATGCTTTTACTTTATGCAATTGAACACCAACTCCAAGTAAAGGAATTTGTTCCGCTATTAAATTCTCTAATTTTTCTAAATCTATCCTATCCTCAGGATGTGCTTCCTTGTATTCCGGATTTAAGAACGCTTTTTCATAATTATCAATACCACCCATTACTGCTGGATCTAGTACTCCATTTAGTTTCATACTTAATGGATTTAATGGAAGGCTGTTATCAGCTCTGGAATACATTAAAATTAATACATAATTTTTGTTCCTTAAAAGCATTAATTGAATTATTTCTTAAACTATTTGTGCATCTTACCTGTGAGAAACGATAAGGTCTCTTATTGCTGTATTTGTGGCTTCCATTGTTTCAATGGCATTTCGAAGAGGACTTACTAAATAAGTTTCACTAGAAATTACAGGGAACCATCTAAGTATTCCTGGCAGTGGATGACTAGTAGCTAATACAGTTCTTTCTAGCCATAAGGACGCAAATTCATTGCTTGCCTCTTTTTCTTTATCACCATTTGACGGAACATCTTTTCTTGGTGCTGGTCTCGAAAACCGAAACTTCTGGACATTGTTAACTCGATGATATCTAATGAAAATTCAATAGTTACTTTTTAAATTATACTTTTCAAAAATTTATAATAAAATATGTAAAATTATTAATCAAACCTTAAAACTGGTTCAGCAGTAATAGGTTTGCCACTTAATCTATTTTTCTTTTCATCCATTAACGGGTCAACTTTATTAATCTGTACATATTGCACATTAGATTCCATTACTTTCTCACTAGGCGGAGACAATTTGTTCATTTGTTCGGCATTAGGTAACTGATTTAAAGTTCTCGAGCAAAAATCGCTTAGCCTCTCGTACTCTTTTCCTCTATATACAAAAACTTTATTGCGCAAAAAAGCCGGATGACCACGTCCATAATAAGCAACTCGAAAATATTCGGGTTCTGGTCTGAGTTGTTTAACTATCGCATCGTAAAATTTGGCCATTCTTCTCAAAAGCACAGACAGCTGTAAGTATTCATAAGTTTCTTCTTCATATTGCACGCATAGTTCTTTACATACAGCTACGGCAGATTCCCACATTTTACCCTTATCAAAGTATTCTATAATATCGTTATATAGACATTCTTTTAATTCTCGATGGGTTTGACAATGAGGATATCTGCTGGATTTTAACATGGGTGTTAAAGGTTGATCACTCCATGTAAGTAATCGGCTATGAAGTTGCAAAGTATAGGCAGCTTCTGTATAATTGTCACACTCTATATGAAGTTCACAAAGTTTATTAACATATCTGAAAACATATTAATTATACAAATTTAATTTATGATCCGTAATATTTATTCAAGCTGAATATATATATATATATATATATATATATAAAGTTAAAATTAAAGAAAAATTGACAATAAATATTCAAATTATTACTATTTTATTATAAATTATTAATTAAATCTCTGTACCTTATATACATTTCATTTCTATTAATTTCGGAATAAAATTCCAAGAGATTCACTGTGCAGAGCATTCTGTGTTCTTGGGACTCTGTATGGATTACATCTCGATACTGTAATAAGTGGTCCATAAGCTTAGCAACCGTTTCAACAAATCGGAGTCCTTGCTCGTGAAGCGTGTTATGTTTTTCGCAAAGAGGAGTCATTTCTTTTACCCACAGCTCGCGGAATTCTTCGTCTCCTCTTCCTCCTTCAACCTAAAAGTTCATCGATTTTATAATGCATTCGAACATTCTAATAAACATTTGGTGCAAAAATAAATACTAACCAAAATATCGAGCTTAGCAATCATTTCATTTTCAAACTCATTAAAATTAGCTTTGATGTTGTCTGTTTTTTTTCTCTTGTCAACAAAGACTTCCTCAAATTTCGAGCTGTAAAATTCCGTTTGCATCATGTCAAAGAAAATCGGTATAGCCGCGTCTTTTCTAAGTTCAGTATCGGGGATTAAAGCCATTTCCAAAATCGCCCCGACCAATGCCGGGACGAACAATTTTTTTCTCGCTCCCAAGCTGATCCACATTTTATGAATCTCCACTGCGGTCTCCCTTCGCATGTCCTTGTACCGTTCGAGTATTCGCTTTCGCTTAGCTTGCGTAAAGGTCTCCAATTGAAGAGCTGGCTGAGTGAGAAAAGCGATCGCACAGTGGAAGAAATTCGACCAGGCCTGCTGCTCGAAAGTGGCGTTGAACAACTCGCGAATAGTCGTGGAGAAAAAGCGTAGAGCCTTCAGGATCACGCTATTCTGCAGCATTATCATTTCGCACCAATCGTTGGAGAAAACGCTTCTCGATACGAGGTCTTTAAATACCATTAAGATTTCCATTAGAAAGTCTAGTAAATCGATTTGCGTTCCAAAGTGCTGTATGTAGATTTGATAATGTTGCTGAGTCATTTGCCTGAAATTTAAGGTTTAATTGTAATTAAGCTGAACTTTCAGTTTCCTTATCTCTAGCGCATTAGTTACCTGAAAATCGATAACATGACGGACACTAAATTTCCCACCAGAGGATTTTCTCTATCCATAGTTATCACAGTTTGTATAATAGTTCTCAGCGCCGTCAGCATGATTTCCTTGATGTCCGAGGCGGTCGAGCCGACATCCTTCCTGAACGTCAAATCCAGCACGTCCGACAGTATTTTCACGCACAGCTCAACCTAAATAAAAGCAACGGCAACCTTTTACTCGGAATCACTGCTGCTTCGCAGGAGACAGAGGCGTTTCTTTTGAACGAATTCCTCCGGCAAAAAAAGTCGCAGTGTACAAAAAAAAAAAGAGCAAAAATTGACGCATCCTTGTAAATGTACAAAATTACCTCTTCAGAGTAGCCGCGATGTTGGTGTAGTCGATGCCGATTTTCACCGAGCAGCCTGGCTACCTTCGCCACGTTTCCAGGCGTACCCGACAGTCCCTTTTTATCACGCGCCATAAACCAAAACCATACCAAACACAAAAAAATAAAACAACCCGAGGTTAGTGCAAACTCAGGAAGATAAAAATAAAAACCATATCCATAAATAATATAGTTTTTTATATGGCTGGGAAAAGGAGAGATACTCAACTTTTTACTTCCACATATATATGATTTTTAAGGACTTTTGTAAACTATCTAATACATACTTAATTAGTAATAAAAATTATGTAAGTACTAAGAATTGAGGGGTAATTGTGAAATGTTGGTTTTGTAAAATTGAGTGTGTTGAAATGTATCTCTCTTAATTTTTATTATTAACTATTTAAATTAAAAATTTAAATTAACAAAAAATCTTTGTAAAAAATATATATGTATATATAATCTTAACTATTGAATACAGAGGATTTTTTGAGTGAAAATTATCTTACATAAATTTTAAAGTTTTATAGGAAGAAGCAAAATTGATAACTTTGATAAGATAAATGTTCAAATATGCACGAATGTGTAACTTTTCTGTGCAGTAAAACTCTAAAATATCATATTTTTATGATTTAATACTTATAATTTATGCACTACACCAGTTAGCATATGAATAAACATACTGTTATTATTAATTATATTATTATTATTATGGTTTAATTACTTCATGATATTCTTCGCCATCTGTATCTATAGTGATATTAAATTTTGCGTGCGACATAAAGCTTAAATGGATGTATGGCATCAACAAACAATAAAATGAATCATTTTTAATTTATAACTTAATATTTTCTAATTTCTATTTTATCAAATATTTTCAATTAATTTCAGTAAAGTACTGTACAGTTAAAACAATTAAATTTCAATGTTTATTTCAATATTTATAAAAATAATTTTGAAACTAATTTCTTTGGTGAAGTGTTAAATAATTTTTATTTCAAAATTAAATGTTTTAAAGCGAGTTGAAAATGCAAATTTACGACGATATCGTAGAAGGTTGATAATAAGAGTTACAAGTTTAATGAACTTTTTATCATTGCTTTAAAGAGTCCGTCTTGTTAATTTATATTTGTATTTATGAAAACTTCATTTTTTAATTTTTGTTTAAATTCTACTCTAAGGTAATTAATAGTTTTAAAAAATAAACGTTAGTGTATTCAAGAATATGTAGATATTATAATGTTTTAATGTGCTAAATATATTAATAATAATTGTTGTGAATAGTGTTTGTATTAAATACGTACGTAATATAACTACTACAAAAATTACAAGTACTCAAAATTGAGTGCGCATGCTTATTAGTCACTAGTCCTACTCAATAACATGCGTTTTATTTCAATTTTCATACAATCAGCAAACAAATACTTATTTGCATTTATTTTGCAGTTATACAACTACTACAGTGATCACGCGACATAGAAGCAAGTATCGACATTTTTTTGAAATTTAACACTACTGAAAAAATGTTTAGTAATAGAGTTTCGAAGATAGGTGCTAAACAGATAGGTGAAAAGCTAATCGGTAGGAATTGCGTGTGTGTGTGTGGCGAGAGGACGTCAGGCTGCACGGCAAACAAAAAGCAAAGGCTACACTGATTCACCGACAAAAAAATTATCTCATCGGGCAATGAATATTCGTTAGTACATTCTAAATGCATAGTTATTCGTTTGTGCACAATGAACTTACCTCTTCTTTAGCTTCCAAAAGATCTCGCACAAGAATCGTAATTCTCGGTAATAAAATCTGTCTGCATTCCATATTTAAAAATAATCGACTGTGCACAATATCATTCACAGTCATCATTTTTTGCTTAGTAAGTCTTCCAGAAGGAAGGGTAACTAGTAAGTCGATTAAAATCATGCTAAGTTGTTTTGCATTGTAAACTTTTAGTAAGTGAGGTATTGTGGACGGCAAGTATTTTAAACAAGCTCCTTGAACCAATAAAGTTCCATCTGTTTGATATTTCATAAGATTAACGATCGATCTTAAGAGTTCCGTGAGAGTTTGTGAAAATTCTTCTTCGTCTTGATCCAATCTGTTGAGCATGACAAAAAGAGTTAAACAATAATTTTAAATTTAAGTTACTTCCTTCCATTAAAATCATACTTACTCTGTAAATAACAGTCTTGATTCAACTATAAATCTCATACAGTACTGTAAATTTTTCATGGTTTTCAAAAGTATATCTTTTTCTTGACCATCACCTAAACCAGCGCTATCAATGCGTTTTTTCAAAACAGCAACTAACTTTTTATAAGCTAAAGTAGCAGAAAAGCTCTCAGATATATACAAATCTAAAACTGGCTGGAAGTGTTGATACTTCCTATCAGAAACTAATCCAATAATATAAAGAAGGCATTCAAAAACCACATCGTCATAGTCATCACTATCTGTATTGCTCATTAAAATATTAAATAATGCATCTAAAACATCCTGAAAATTTTTTTCCCAATTAGTAAGTTATCATAATTGTACAGAATTTTTTTTATTAAAAATATACATACTTGTAAAAATTTAACTATTTCTTCACCATCAACTTTCATTAATGCTGCTAAAGATTCTTTTAAATCTGTTTTTGAGGAAGACCAATTTAATAAACCTAACAAATCTACGTTTTGCGTCAATTTAGTTGAACAAACATTTGTAGCTATTAAAAAATTATCTTTTGAAGATAAACTTAAAGGACCTAAGGTTGGTTTTTTCTCCAAGTTTAATTCATTCTGTAAAGTATTATTTTTAAATTAATAAAATTGTAAAGCAATACTCAAGAAAAAAACTTACCAATTCTTCTCTAGTAGAAGGCAGCCTTAAATAGCTTGTTTCACTCTCTTCATATTTTTTATTGTCAATCTTATAAACTAGTAATTCATGCATTGTATCTTGCAACGTTGTACCATTGCGCTGCATAAGCTTCACATAGCTTAAGGCAAATGGTTTTTCTGACCTATCTTTAGCCTCATTTGAGCTACGATGCTTAAAAGTAAATTTCAAATGTGCTAACTTAAATTCTTCTATTGGTACAGCAATTTTAAATGTTTCACACCATCGAGGTTTGTCTTCATGATAATATACTACACTACGATATTCATTAATACATTGTGTACCACCACCAAGAGTTATAACTCCTGGTATTGCTACACCTTCTTCATTGCACACTTTCACAGTCACCTCAACATTTTTATCTGTTGATTTGGATCCTTTACTGAATTCTCCACTTACTAGTGTTAAATATAAATCATTGCGAACATCCCCTGGTAAGATTACTTCAGGGAATCCCATTTTTCTAGCAACTGACACATTTCTAAGAACTAAATGAGGATTCTCATCTCTTACCTGTAAAAGTTGTAAATATTATAAAAAAATGTGAATGGAAATAATATTTATAGATTTTAATAAGAATACATACTTGTTTAATATCTCCCCTTAATAATTTTAAACTGCACCATAATCCCTGGGTGACATTATTGCCTACACTAGTGTTTTTTTGTAAATTAGTTTCCTTTTGCGTAAGAAATCGTCGTAAAGTACCGTCCAAACTTTCCTTCTCACAGCATCTGAAATAAAAGGAAAAACGACAAACAGAGCCGAACGAAAAGCAAAAGTAAAATAATCTTTTTAATAATCTTTTCTAACTTACTGTAAAAATGGAATACAATGTTCATCTTCTGGGTCTCCCTCAAGTTTTCCATTAATGAAAACAGTAATATCCATTGCAGCAACTCCAAAAGGTCTTCTAATACTGTCTTGACCTTTAGATTTTTGATTATTTTGTACAACACTGGAACGTCTATGATCAGAATCCTTAGCTTCCATACTTCCTACTCTAACAGCATAACAAACTAGATAAACTTTTTCTCTAGATAAATCTCGACTTCCGAGATCAGTAAATAAAACTTTAAGATTATGCAGCTGTTCAATGTCTGTCATAAGGCCTTGCTTACTCCATGAAAAGACATAATTTTCTGTAATTGCTTTCATCTCTTTGCTGTCGTATAAAGTTAACAGTAATTCAACATCTTCTGCCATTTTGCAAACAAAATTTCTTAAATTTACAAAAAATATGTAGGAATAAACTGGAGTTTGTGGCTTAGTAGGCTTTCTTTTTGTTTCAATTGCTGCTTTCCTAATTCTTTCAGCAGCTGTTTCATGTTGATAGTATAATTGAACAGTACTAGTTTGTTCTGGATTTAAAACATTTCCATGCTCATCTCGTACTACCATGTCAAGCCCCAATAACTGGTTACCAGTATCAATTTTAGATGTTGCCAACTTTTTCATATCTTTCAGTTCATCAACTGTTAAGGTACCACTCAAAATTTTTCTTCTGTAGCCTATGAGCTCAAGGATTTGCTGTTGCATGGTTCTAAAATGTTCTCCGCGTGTCTAAATAAAAAGTAACAAATGAATTAGAATTTTAATAAAAACTGTAATCAGATTATTACTCTCAATACATACTACATAGAGTTGCTTCCAATGAATTCCCCAATCTCTCAGTACACATGTAATTTCAGTGACAAGACTTTCCATAGTTGCAGGTTTTTTTAGAATGTGTATATAAGATTTGGGGAAAATCCCATACTTCCCATCTTGCTTTTTGTAGCCGTAATACCATTCTTCGCATTCTCGTGTTAAAACAACTGCTTCCCCAACACTTAAAAGCAATCTGAACTCTCCTTCCTGTGTGAAGTTGTCGATGGCTTAAAAGAAATACAAAATTCAAATTACAAACTGTCTCAAAAAGGAAAAAATCAAAACCATGCTTTGTCCAGCTGATACAGTCAAAGGTTCACAGTGTGAATCACATTGCAGAAAACTTGAGTCATTAAAATTTCTCAGCTATGAAATTAAACTTTGACTGGCCGCCGATATGCACAGATTATCAAATCAACAAGTCTTAACATAAGGCATAAACGTTGAGAAAGGCAACAAAAAAAAATTAAAAGAGAGAAAAGATCGGAAATCAGCGTGAATAAAGAAAACTGATTATCCCATACCAACGCCCATCTGATGTTCCTTGAGACTTTTCCATGTCGTTGTCATCATCATAAACGAATCTGTTGGCGCGCATATAAGCGCATCTAGCTGAAACCGAGCGTAATATTTTTAAACGGGCGCACCTCCTCGGCACTGAGTCGCTCTGTCTGGCGAAAAAACGAGGCGTGACCGCGCGCTACTTATTGTCGTCGCGCGACATCGGCATGGAATCGTTTCGCTCCCTGGCCAGGATGCTGCTGTAGTTTTTACACATGCTACATCACCGTTTATGCTGCTGCTTCCTGATCGACGTCCTCGTTGTGCGTCACTACGCTGGGGAGTATTAGTAGCTGCGTTCGAAGCTGGCAATAGCGCTTACGGCGCAGCATTTAGACGGGGAGGCTCGAGCGCAACTGGTGTGTACGCGTGAGAGAAGGAGAGAGGAGTACACTATTATTGCCGCGACTCGCGCGCTGCTGTACTGCTGGTAAATATAAAGCTACGCGTCAGCATCACGCGACACAACGAGCGATGCCGATGCACACATTGCTCTGCTCGAGGAATTCGTACGTGCCGTTGAAGCGAGAGAGAAAATCTCCGAGCACGTTGTTTGATTGGTCGTTGCTCGCTCCGTCTTTCTGGAGATCTCCTGGCTTCGTTTGAGTCTCAAACTCTCGAGGCTCGAGAATGCTGAGATTCAGACTGCTGCGTGATCGTTGCGGTACTCCACTATGTTTACTAGCGAGCGCGGCTAATGTAAGTCAATGATTAATAAACGGGCACGTGTACACGAGACCGTAATGAGTCGGGAGGGTAGGATGGAGATAAAAATCAGGCCAATAAATCTCTTCCTCTTTTTATGACAAGGGGAAGGGGTATCTGGGAATGTGCGATGTCGATAATGGCTTTTTTATTACTTTTATTAGAAATGTAGATGAAGAGAATTCAGAACGGAAAAAAACAAAAGAAAATATGCCTATATAATGCTTGCTCCGTCAATTTTTGTTTTAATTTTTTATTAAATAATATTATTAAAAGATGATAATATTATCTATACAACTCGAGCCGAGAGCATGCAGAAGATTGTTACGGCTATTTTACATGATTATGTTTGCTTACTATTTTAAAGTTTAATGAATATTATGGTCACTGAACTAAAAATAAAATTAAAATAACTTAAGTCATTAAACTTTTCATCTTTTCAAAGTTTACAATCTAGCATGTTAAAATCGAATAATTGAACACATTTTATTTATAGCGAACTATAAAGTAATTTCGTCCAAGTTTTGGATAGTTTTCAAAAATGTTATTAATGCCAAATTACATCATTTTTAAATAAACATGAAGAAAGAACACACATAATTTTGTGAAATTCTTACGAAAAATTAGACGTAACAAGCTAAGTAGTTAAATATTATGCAAGTAGATTCGGAAATAACATTAAAGGTTTTATTTTTGTTTTTGCTTCATTTTAATTTATTTTTAAATTCTGCCGTTACATTATTTTTTAATTAATAAACAAATTGAATTATTTAAATTTTTATTTAATTTGAATTAAAATAAATAATATCGATTTGACTAAATTATCCATGAAAATACTTACCGCCTTTTTTTAAATTAACAGATTCCCTTCTACTTATAATTTATTTATTTATTTTATTTAAATTTAATATTTTTAGTTTTTTTTTAATTTTAAATGTAAGATATGAAGTTTTAATGTGAATTTCCTTAGCAAAATTTAATAAAACATTTTATTTTATTGTAAACATTACAATAAAATAAAAAAAATGAACAAAAAAATTTATTTTGTAAAGTTAGACACATTCGAAAAACTCTTAAAATGTTAACAATTAAAAAAGAAAACTTTAATGAGTATGATTTGTAAATTTAATTATGATTTATAAATCCCTATAAATTGCATATGTATTAAATTCAGCATTCTAATAATAGCTGAGCTCTTTTAAGGTCTTTTAAGCGTGAAAAATTTATAGAAATTAACTAACTTGAAAAAATAAATCAAATTTATTTATAAAAAATACACATATATAAATAAAAACAATTTAAGCATAGCTTAATTAATCTTTAAATAGAATAGAATAACGTAATTGCAGAAGTAGAATTTAAATAACATAATAGATTTTAGGCAGACTTGTAATTACAAGTAGTGAGCATATCTTATAAATCCTTATGAATTCTTTTAACAAAGTGAGATAATGATGTTACATAATGTTATATAGATTGCAAAAAATTCTCGAAAGTACATCTATAAAATCTTTTTTAAATTGCAATTACGTCTTGCTGACAAAGTCTTAAATAAGACACCGTCAAGAATAGTGAGAAATAAAATAAAAATTAATTTGAAAAAAAAAAATAATAATAAATTAAATATAATTGAAAATTTTACATCGTTTTCAATAATAAATCAACTAAAATAGTAGAATTATATTAGGAATTGTGGGAATATAGAAAATTTAGGATAGAAGGTAAAAATTAAAATTGTGATATTTTTTAAAAAGAGATTGCTTTTTATTATACAAGAAGAAAACAATGTGGAGATTACACAGTAATGTATTAATGGAATTATAGGTTCTCTGATTTTTCTCTGAAAACTAAATTACATATAGAACACATGTGTACTTCAGTACACTTGTTTATAAGTAATATATTTCATTAATATACGTAAAAAATGGTCTCCCTAATTTTAACGATTTTTATACTTTATTATATTTTAAGTCTTATCGCTTTTTGCACAGCTAAAAAAATTCAAAGGCGAATCTTAAAATATTAAACGAGAATTCAACTTGATACGCCTTGAATTTAATTATAGTTCGTGAATTAATAATCTTATGCATACTTATTGGAACTAATTAGCCGTTACACTAGTAGTCGCGCTTTTTACATAAAATATTGAGTAGATTAAAGACAAAATACATAATTACACAGATTCTCAAAGCTACCGAGCTTTGAAAAACTTTAGAGCATTAGCACTAGCCTTTAAAACTTTAAAAAATCTAAGAAGACGATATTTCTGACTACAAAAAATCACTTAATTTTACTAAAACAATCGTCCTGTGCGAGATTTATTAAAGTCTCAAGGTTAAGCTTTATTTACTGAGAGGATCAAGCCGCCTTTTATGCCCAACCGACAGAGACCGTATATATCACATGAAAAGCACCGAATAATTTAACTCACGTAATTGGTTTTAGCGAAAAAGAGAGCTTCGGTCTGGAGTTGTTTTTGCCAAGGATTTTCTTTTGCTCTTCCTTGACGCGTTTTTCGTGCTCTTTTCGCATTTTCTGTCGTTCTTCCTCCATCAGTCGTTGCTCTTCCACCATGGCGAGTCTTTCCTCAGCCTAAGCACAAATTTTTTTTTTTAGAAATATATATATATATTTAAATGATAACTAATAAGGAAAAACTCAATAAATAATTCTTTGAAATGTCTCCGAAACTTTCGAACTGAGAGGCGGATTCGAATCCGCTACTTCAAGGAGGGTGTTACCTTGTCTTGGGAAGCTAAGTCCGGCGTTTACCTCAAAATAAACAGACCGATGCTTTAACCGCCCGAGCCAAGGACCGATATTTTTATTTTCGAAATTAGAATTTATCTTTTAAAAGATTTAGCTTTTAAAAGAACTGATAAGCAATTTTTTCTCAAAAGACTAAACAATTTTTTGTTTCTAATTTTTATCGGCTGGAAAAAATTTTTTTAATAAATGGTATTACTCACCAATTTCTTTTGGGCCTCTTCTATCTTTCGGTTGTTTTCCTCCATGATCCTTTCAAGTTCCTCGCGCTTCTTCCGCTCTTCCTCCTACAACGACAAAAACTTTGTTTACATTGGGCAATAATACCATGGAGTTAACTCGTTTAGTTAAACCTTTTTTTCATAAATCCAAAATCATGATGCTGCTATAATAATAACCTACGCTCATCAGCACGTCCTGGATATCATTAAGAATGGGGAAAGGTGTGGGAGAGGGAAAAATAAGAATTTTTTAAGCGAGCCCGTTGACGTCAATGTAAATCCTGCTTCTTGTTTAAAAAATATAATAATTAATTTTATTTTAATGAAAAAACAAAAAAAATAGTTCACATCCTTTTTGAAACGATTTTATTCACATTTGTGCTTCAATACAACAGATATTGTTTACAAATTTCTTGAAAGAAATATTTAATCTACTTTTATAGAGTTTTTCAGAAATGCATGCTAAAGTTACACAATTAACATTATTGTTCGTAGTAAAAAACAGCTGTTTTAATTTTATGTACTTTTTAAGTAGTTAGATAATAGTGTATGTTTTGGTGTTCAGAGGGATTATCCTTTGCTCCCTTCCTCTTCCCTGTGTTAAAGAAGTTGATATATTTATTCAAATAGCTATCAAACGATTACATGCTCATCCTGAACATTGTCGTCGTTCCTAACAATATGTCCTCTTATTATGAAAAAATAACTTATCAAGGAACACTAGTTATGATGAACAATATCGTATAGTGAATTATGAATATATAAATTGGAGAATACCTGAATGACGCTCTCACCAGCTCACGTAGGGGATGCCTTCTTCATCGACAATCACACGGCAGTGAGTAAAATACCGGCATCTTCTGTTGGTAGTCAGTTAGAAAGACGACCTATATTTTGCTAGGTCGGGCTTTGTCACTATGGGATTCTAAATCTGCCTTGTAAAGTCTACCTGGCCCCGTTCAAGGCTTTATTTTATTTTTATTTCACAAATTAAGACTGTTGTGTCGAGAAAACAAAATATCTTTTTCGATGGCCTAAGCTAGTATTTGACAAATCTACTGTAAAATTCTATTATATGAACTAGTCTTATTAAAAGCAAAATGTGTTAAATAAATTAAGACTATCATTAAAGACTTTAAGAAAAATAAACATTCTCAAAAATAGTGTTTATTTTATTGCATTTTTATTGAATCAATTTTAGTTTACAAAAGAATTCTTCTATTGTTTAGAGTCTTTATAGTTTATTTCATCAATGGGTAATCCTCAGGTAGAAAAGGCTTATGCCTGGTTGACATAAATTAAAAATATGGAAAGATTCATACAGAAACTCTTCATTTTTATAATTGTAAGTCAATCCAGATTTTAATTCATTTATAAAACAGATAAAAGTATCTGTTCTTTTTTACAAATATACATATGAACATATATATATAGCCAAAATTTTGCATTTAAGTATATATATATGCATACATACATAAGTATGTACAATTGATCATTCACAAATAACTCACATGCGCCTATATTAAAAGAAAACCTTTTGTAGGACTGCATAAAGTGTCCCCCCAACAGTAGGATCTTAGAAGATGCTGGGGAAAGGGAAGCACTGAGGTTCTTTTGCAACGCTTTAGGTTTCAAAAATATATTCAACCGCAATGCTTCCAGCCCAAATACTGCAATGCTGATAATTTATATACAAAAGTGCAATAGATAATGCTTTGGAAAAATCATATTATATCATTAATTATTATAAATCTCTTATCACAAATTCTTTCTTTGGTTTTTTTACACATATCACATAGAACAGTAATACTTGTAATACTTAAATATAGAAATTTTTTAACAGCAGCAGCATTTGAGCTAAATACCGATGTTTCTTTGGATTACTCTTACCTCTCTTCTCTTTTCCTCTTCGCGTAATTTAGCTTGTCGCCATTCCATTTCCTCCATCATTTGTCGTTCCATGGCTCTTTTAGCCTCTTCGACTCGCCTTTGTACCTCAGCTTCAATTTCTTCTTTTCGTTTTTCAAGTTCTTCCTCAACTCGTTTCTGTACAAGCTCCTCTATTCTTTTAGCTGCTTCCTCCTCAACTATTTTTTGTTCGACTTCTCTTTGCCGCCTGGCATAAAGAGTTCTTATTAAATAAAAAAAACATTTATAAACATTTATTTCAGTTCGACATCTTGAGGCTTAATTCTACGTTTTATGAGTTCACACCACGCATACAAGAGTGCGTTATGTAAACAAAATTCCATTGTTTATATTTACCTTTGTCTCTCCATTTCGGCTAATCTCTCCACCTCGTCCATTTTTCGCTCTCTGTCTCTGTATGACCGTTTTTTGTGCGTGACAATGTGAACGTCATCGGAACCATCGGATCCACTACTGGACGACACCGAATGAGAACGTTTTCTGCAACGATCAAACAGCAAAATTAAGCATGTGCATTCAAAATCAATGCGCAAGGCTTCTCTTTGCGCGCGAGTGGAGGAAAATAGGGCGTAAGATGGCGACGACTAAACTACGACGTACGATGCACTCGAGCTACATGTGGCTAGCTTCGAGCAACAAAAGAATATCTCGCTTGGAACGGAGCAAACAAATAAGGAGCGTCAATCTTACCTAGACTTTGAACTTTTTTCTCGTGGCTTTTCGCTGTATTTGCTGTTGGAGCGTTTCTCGCGTGATTTCGATCGATGCTTGTGCGAATGCTTGCTTTTGTGTCGCCGCCTGCTCGGGGATTTGCTTCGCGACCGTGACCTGCCCATTTTACTGCTGCTGCTATTGCTTTCGAGCCTCACGACTCGACGATCTTCGAGTTCGTTGAGGTCTTTCCTCGAGGAGGCTACAGCTGCTGCTTGGTGTTGCCGACGCAACGCCGTGCCCGTTCGCAGAATATCGAGCGCCGTTTTTTCGGCTGCGTGAGCTACGTCCGCGTAGCGTTCTAGCGAAGATCGCTGTCGCGGCACGGGACCGTCCATAAGACCAGCGTCCCTTATCTCTTTGAGCAGCGTATTCACCCGCCCTCGAGATATCGTCCAGATTATGGAGTTTGCTGGCTGAGCTGAATGGCTGCCGATGCTGCGGACTGACTGCTGTTTCGATGCAGTTAAAAAGCACACTGGACACCGCAGTGCTGCGGCATTTCACGACTACGGCAGGCGTTACAACCTCCTGATTGGCTGAGGCCTCGGGCACATGGCGACTGTCGCTCCGCAATTCGTGGAAATTGCTGACCTCTGCAGTTGGAAAACACTACTAAGCCTTGTTTCAAGCGGTTTATTTATTTATTACGAATCGTAACGAAGTTTACGTGAAACTTTGACTGCATGACGTTTTACTGTTTGAGGATTAGAAACATCAATTTATTTCTGCAAATGGAACTTTTATTATAACAATTGAATCAACAAACTACATATATTATAATGTTCGCTACTAACTTATTTATAAATTTTTTTTCTGTGTGAAAAAGCTTTACTTTCGTCTATCTACAATTTACTAAATTTTTTCTTTTATTTATGTTTATCACAAAATTATAGTGGTTAATATATTTTAGTAACATAAACCGGCTAACACAAGAAGTTATTATTTTAATTTAAAATGTCTTCTTGTATATACATAAACTGAAATCTTTCAAAATAATAAGATAAATGATTATCTTGCACTCATTCTTCTGTGAAACTCTGTATCGAATTTTATTTGAAAAATAATATTCTTTTAATTCATTCATTGAGATCATATAAAAAAATGTATATAAAACAAAGTTAAATAAGACAAAAGTTAATAATAGATTTTCATCATTAAGCTCTGCCCCTGTAATAATAGATATATTTCTGTATTTGTATTTAAAAATGCCTTCTAAAATAGATTGTATATTTTAATTCTGATTTAATAACTTAGTTTAATTTTGAAGTATTTTGTGAAAATCATATACATAATCAGTAATTGCTATTTTTTGATATCACTTTTATTACCTTTGAATACAAATGACAGTATTCATTAAAATGAAAGGTCCTTGACTTTTTTTTTGCATTCAGTAATATCTTCCACAAAACTATTTGAAAATCTATTTCTGAAAGTAGGTCAGAGTTCTTATTTATTTTTAAAAGAATCTATTAATGCAATTTAAATTTTTATTAGTTAACTATTTTTGAGTTTTTTATTTAATAATAAAAAAATATTTTTTAGTAGCTACATTATTTTATATTAACCTTAGTGCTTTTTCAGTATTAGATTTTCAAGCGTCTAAACGCTTTTTTATTGCCGCAATTTTAAATGGTTCGTGCAAAGTAACTCAACAAATCGTAAACAAAATTTTATGAACCGTTCACGAAACAGTTAAAATTCAACTATTTTCCTTTTGCAACTAATATACTAAATTTTAGTGCAAGTTAACCATAAAAATTTTCCGTTAACTTTCCACCTTACAGGATTTCTATGAGGACAATATTGCCCGATAAATCGAAAAACACAAGAAAAAACCAATATATATTCGGGTAATAGGAAGCCAGCGAGGATGCAATTGAATTGCTCGAGCTCGTGTTTAAAAATTTGGCGGGGCGTATCGCAGCTCCACCTGCCTGTCAGTTCTGGCAAAATGGCGATGGTCTGTTTGCCGTGAGGGGGTCTCCGCGGGGCGAACGTAAATAATACGGCGCGAAGGAGGAGGTGAAGACGAGGAAGCGGCAAGCCGAGCGAGCCACCACCGAGCCAGCGAGCTCAACGACAAAGAGCCGGAGGCCGAAAACGCGACAGCCAGTAGCAGCCTTGGATTTGTGCTCCAACTTCCGAGAGCTCACTCGCCACCGCGAAGAAGTCAACGTCGTCGCCGTCGTCGTCGTAGTGCGTATAACTCGCGCGTCGCCTGCGCTCGAAAACGCAGCATGCTCAGTGGTGCCGTGTAGCAGCAGCAGCAGCGTCGACGTCGGGAGCTGCGTGTTTTTTGCTGGCCGTCCTCTCTCCGTCTCTGTCTCGGGGCCTCTTTCCACTTCGCGCGCACGGCCTATCTCTCTCTTTCTCTCCTCTCTCTCTCTCTCTCTCCCCGGTCGTCTCTCCTCAGGCGCACCTGAGGAATGCGAGACGAACAACCGCTACCTGCGAGCAGCAGCAGCAGCAGCAGAAATTCGCGTGACACGAAGGCGGAGGGAAAGAGCTCGGCCTAAGGCTTTGAATAAAGGTTATATACGGCGACGAGTTGTGCGCGGAGGTCAAGGCGGCTGTCGTGCGTTGCGGCTGTGTATATACACAAATGGCCGAGGTCTGAACGGCTGGGACAGCAAGCACAGGAGGAAGCGAGGATCTCAGAGACACTCAGTGCACAAGTGCTCGGCGCATGTCAACGTCGTCCCCGTCGGCGCCGATCGCTCGATGCCGCTGTCCGCTGCCGGTCGCGAGGAAGCAGCGCGCAGCAGCAAACCGTAGTCGAGCCGAGCGCCAGCAGGAGCTGAGAGCCAGGAGGAGGAACCTCTGCAGCGGGACCAGCGAGCAGCGGCGGTGGGCCAGGGAGGCGCCGGAAGCTCCAGAGACTCCGGAAGCCTAGCGAAGAAGATGGCCTTCAACGAGGTGAGTGACTGGTCCCCTTTCGCACCTCTTTTTTTTCCTTCGAGCGTCTTTTTCTCTTTTCTTCGTAATTCGAGCGACGAATGAGCGTGTGACGTAACTGCGCTGCAAAGTACGAAAACATTGAGCGATCGTATCGCCGTTACGATTGATTTTTAACCCAAAGTCTCGGTTACCAGATCCGGTTTAATCTTTCGCGGAAAATCCTGCCAGGCGAATTCCGCCTAATTGACGAGATAAACCAGTGCACAATTGAATTAAGCTAGATCGGATTTGAAAAAAGGAAGCTCTAGCAGTGCCGCAAACAATTTCGAGCAGCGTTAAGCGTTTTGTTTACCAGCCTAGTGCCCTGCGGACAGTCTATTTTCCGCTCTTTTAAAACGTATCAATCACCTCGCGCTCATCGGCGCTAATAGCACTGTTAACTATGAAAAATTGAACTCGATCCCTTCGCAGTGGCAGCCTCGCAGCCCCGCTGAAAAAAGGCTAGCATCATTAATATAAACTCCCGCGCTTAAGCCGCGATAAATTCGAAACAATGGGCTCTCTCTGCGGTAGCCCGAAAAAAAAAAGAGTATAAGCAGAGGGTGATATTCAGTGGGCGCGTTTGAAAAGGCCGCGGCGCGCGAAAAAAGTGTGCCAGTGCCACATAATCGGCGCATAAAAGAAAATAGCCGAGATGCCTCTCATTACATCCCCGAAAAGAAGCGCGCGAGCTTCCCCTCCCGCGTGTCCGATGGCACAGTTTCGCAAAGCCCGCAAAAAAAAAAAACGCGGAGCGTTCGGAACGTACACGCCGAACATTTTCGCACCTTCTCCTCTCTGCGTACGTTTGTTATATTTCGCGTGCATGCGGCGAAGGAAGAGAGCTCGGCAAAGGAGTAGTCGATGCGGCGGGGGGGATCGTGCAGCGTGACCCCGCGACCCCTAAACGCGCCGCGGAACAGAGAGAGAGAAAGAGGGCAGCCCGGCCTAGCCTAACCCTTGCGCCCGCGCGCTCCTTCACAGCTGGCAAACTGTCAATCGTTCGCGCGTGCGCTGTTCTGTCTCTCTCTCTCTCTCTCTTTTTCCTACGTAATGTCGATGTATGTATACACACGCAAGGCTGCCGCCCGCCTCCTACTCCTGCCTCAGCCGCGATTCGCTCGATTTTTGTTTTGCTCCGCCGCGATGCGCAAAGCTGCTGTGTTGTCTTTTCGGGCGACGCAATAGATTTTTATATATCGAGGGGTGCGTCTCTGTTTTTCTCCCGAGCCTGTTTAGGCGAACCGAGTTATAATGGCTTAGAGGCACGAATTACTTACCGCCCGATGTTCGAGAGCCTTTCCCGGAATTGTTTAATTGAGTTACATGAACGAGATCGTCGAGATAAAACGTATCTTCGTCGACTGATCTGCGGGTGTTTATAAGGAAAACTGTCTTTTTTCCAATTAGAGATCTCGTTCGGAAGATGTTGACTCGCGGAGATAGACGTTTTCATTCGAGATGTTTGTGGTTCGAAAATTGGACTAATAATTACTGTGACGTTATGTTTATCTTGCCCGTAATAAAAATTATAATGAAAGATTAAGGAAATTGATTAGAGCCTGCGAACGAGACTTCGGTTTACAATGCAGTGCTGAGACGTGTTTTATGTAATTTATAGGCGCAAGTTTTGTAATTTAAAATATTACACGCGCGTAATTATTAATGCGATACAAGAGCTAATTGAATTTCGCGCATGAATTTCATTAGCGGCGCGGAGTAAAAAGCACTTTTTACGCAGTTTTCATTTCGGTAATTCGTGAAAAAAAACTTTGTGGAAAAGTTTAAAAATTAATTATCCGCTCTCTAATTAGATGCAGGCGTATAACAAGCAACGCAAACAGTCGCTAAAGCCAATGCACCTCGGTAAATAAAAACCTCTCTCGCGTCCATTCACTGTTTGCAATAACCAATAATAAACAAGCGAGTAATTCCCTCGTAAAACGCGCTGTGAAACTTTAGATTACACTTTTATTAACGCTCGACGCGATTAGTCGTCCCAGCTTCAGCGCACAAAGCTCCCCCCCCCCCGCCCCCGGATCTTCCGCGCCGGAAAAAAAATATATCTCCACTCCGCTAGTGTGGAAAAAGTGGTCGATCCCATTCATCGCTTCTAGCTTTCGGGCGAAAAGGGGAGCGCGCGTGAAAATGAAACGATAAAAACACGGCGGTGGTTCGCGCGCATGCTCCGTTATTATCGGCGCACGCACAGGGTCGGATTTATCGGCGTGCGTCGTTGTCCCTCTCCCCTTCTCCCCCGCTTGTTATTGTGCCGGCGCTTATCTGCGGGCAACGCATAACGCCCTTCTGGCTAATAAGCCGTTCTTATTTCGCGCGCAGCTTTTCGCGGAAACGACGCCCGATAGCGTCGATTCGGGCCACCCGAGGGGGGGGGGGGCGCCTTATATTTTCTGGGGGGGAAGAGTGAGCAGCAGCCGCGGGAGGAGGAGAGGTGTAACGGACACTTGGCGCGCTGTCCTTGTCGCGCGCGCTTATCTGGAAGGGTGTACCTGCTGTGTTTGAAGTACGCTGGGATGGTGGCCGCGCTGGGATATTTGGGGCAGCTGTTGGTGTGTACTGTTCTTACGGGGCTTCGGGTTGTTCCTTCTTTATCTCGATGATTATTCTGTTTTATGCCGCTCTTAGTTTTTATGGTACACTGTAAAGTTTTTGACCGGGGGATGGGATTTTACGTTTTCTCATTTTTATTTTTAAGGCAAAATTTCATGTTGCAAGCTTTTAAAGGGAAACTCGTTTCGTTTTAAGGTAAGTATTTGCAGGTTTTTTTTAAAGTTAATTTTTATTATTATATGAAGTTTCATGCGAAATTCAATAAATTAAATATGGAATACTTGTAACAAAACATGTGAAAAATCACTTATTTACACCAATTTTGTTCTAATTATAGGTCGTCGTAATAAAAACCGATAATTTTGACAGCACAGCAATGAATTTTTTAAAATTAATTTTAACTCGACACTATTCGTTACACAGAAATATTCATTGAAATAATTCTCCAATCTTTATCCAATAATTCTCCAATTTTAATGTTTGAAATGAATAAATAAAAATAGTTTGTCCCCTCGTAAAAGTTAATTAAAAACATTATTTAACAGCTAAAAGGAAAACAAGGTAAATCCAAATTAAAATAGATCAGTATTTCAAGTTTCGCATAAACATGTCACACTTAAGCCCTTCTAGCCGAGTGTTTACGGTGAAGTATATCAAGTCAGAATCCGTGGAATATTTGTAGGCTTTGTCTAGGTCGCGTTATGCGCGCGGACTTTGCTTTGATTTACTCTTGGGGGTTCAGGGTGGGAGGGGGGTGGGGGGGGGAGTCCCGTGGGC
>UCOM01002555.1:0-25069 GCA_900474385.1 Ormyrus pomaceus | reverse complement strand
AACTTCCCGCCATTATAACCGGGCGACTCACGCAACTCTCTCTCTCTCTCTCTCTCTCTCCACCCGCGACGTACACGGCAGTTATAATGCGGTGGCGGTGCCTCCATTGTGCGCGCAAAGGAGCCCCGGCTAACTTTAAGGAATTTACCTAATTTAGTTCGTAATAACGACGAGCGCCCCGTTCCCCGCCGTGTATATATATAACGGCGGCCGCTTCGCCGACTGAAGAATGACTGTAATTAAGAATGGATATCGCGTAATTATGTGCCTGGGATTAAATTAGATTTTTCGACATTCTTAATAGGCCCGCAAAGTATGCCCCTCTGCGGTGTTTTTTTTTTTTTTTTTTTTAAGGAGCGAGGACTAATTTGGTCTTTTATATTGTATAATTTCGAGTTGGGAGAGTTGAGTTTTGAAATTCGATTCGTCGCTGTGTTTTGTCAATTTCTTTTTCTTGTTTTGAAGTAATTCGAAATTTACGTAATTTTAAGCTGCAAATTTAGGCGAGCTTTTACAAGGAATAAAGAAGCAGGGAAATAACGTGTTTTTTGGTTTTGTTTTAATCACCTTTCAAACTAAACCGTGTGTTATTTTTTTTATTTTACAGCTCGCACTTTAATGGAATTTGACTGTCACTACTCAAAACTCTTTGCGCAGTTCGTAGTCCTCTGGGAGTGTCAAAGGATAAAGTCATTTTTTCACCGAAGTACAATACGATAGACCGTCGGAAAAAAAAAACAGGATATTGCTTCCCTTCGGATTTACGGCGACAAAAAGGGGTTTTTAACAAACTCGGAAACGTGCAACTTTCAAAAATTGCGTGCACACATAGAAGTTCGAGCGCGGCGCGCGAAATTGCAGGAGAGGCAGAGAAAGAGAGAGAGAGAATGAGTGGAAAAAAAGTGCCCCGGAACGTCGAGAATAGCCGAGCGACGTTTTTGATTAAAAATGTGGAAGCACCGAAACTTCGCCAACTTCCGCCTGGCTCTCGGCTCTATTCGAAAGACCTGCCAGTCGTACGCAAATTTCGGCTGAAAATGCGACTTTACTTGAGATTACCATCGTAAAACCGAATGCTTATCGAAAGCGAAATTGATTGCGAGCGCTTTGTGCGTACGAAGGTGCTTTTTGCATAATTCGATACTCCGACGCGTTGATATTACCCCCTTAAAAGCGCGATCCGCGTTACTGCCGACAACTGGACTGTAAAATTGAAATTTACATAATGAACGACGCCGGGCGATTCGTTAAGCGGGGAGGCTAAAAAAATCCGTTCGTACAAAGAAGCTCGTCGCAAGAGCTCGTCTCAACGTGCATTCATTCCTTTACTTTCCAAAGGCGGCAGGCAGGGACGGATTAAAAATAGCGAAATTAGACGGCATCGATGGTAAAAGGTGATTTTCTGTTGCGCCGCCCCGCGACGTAACGTCCGACCGTAGCGGCCGTAAGCCGGTTTATCGCCCGTAAAACTCCGCCGCGAGAATGAGAAATTTTCTATTACATTGATAAAATGGAAAAGCGTCGCCGCGGCGGCACAGCCGCCTGCCGCCGCTTCGGTGTTTAGAGAGAGAGAAGCGTGTTTTATCGGATTCCGAATTGACTGTGGCAAGGTTCTCCTGCTCGTGTGAGACGGAAGCCGCTTGGCGTAATGGATGGAGTTGTATAGTATGGTGTCTACACTGACGTGAAACTTTACTGTGGTCTTGTAGTTATTCAATTGAATTGAATTAAATGCCGTAAGTCTTCGACAAAGTTTTTTTGCCTTCCTCAAGTGGCCTACAATCTTATCATAAAATACAATGACGTGATAGATTTCAAAAAGTACTTCATCGTATTTACCAAAACTGTGATCAAGATATTAATTAATTTGATAAAACGTTATTGTTTTATGTTTTAGAAAAATCAGTAAATTCCTAATTAATTTCGACTCCATTTCGTAAATATAAATCTATTCTACATTCACAGCTTGAGTCCACCTCTTAAAAGCAATTCCCAGGCAAAGACACACACCAGTCGTCCCCCGTGTTCTCCGACTCGACCCGAACCTCATCTCCATCTCCGTCTCGGGATCTTTAAACTTCAATTACACCGGCAGCAGAGTCCTCGCGGCCTCGTACCTCGCAATGAAAACGAAATCAGGCAAACACGCGGCCAAGACAGGCTTTAGCAGCCCTGCTGCTCTCAAAGCCCCGCGTCGCGGTACAGCAGCCTTTGTCGCCGTCCTGTTCGCGCTCGCGACAAAGGCAGCAGCAGCAGCGTCTGAGAAGCCATATCCGCGGCTTCGGCTCTCCGCGCGGCGAATAAAAGGAGAACAGAGCGGCGCGCGAGAAGAAATGACAAAATCTCTCTCTCGCGCAACCCATTCGCAGGAGAGCTCCGGGGAAACGGCGGGGTAATGACTCCGCGGTAATCGCGCGGGCCTCTTCCCTCTCGCTCGCTCGCTCGCGGTTTTCCTTTCTCAAGCCCGAGAGCGAGAGGCGAAGAGGGGAGGGAGGAGGAGGAGGAGGAGGAGGAGAGGCGCATTCCAGCGCTAGCCGCTAGGCACGACCAGGTAGAAAGATGAGAGCGACGCTCCGGCTCTCGGGAACGGATATGAGAGCGAGGAGCCGCGAGGAGCTTGCGGGGTTTTAGCGCGCGGGATTTCGAGAGAGCCGCTTCGAGGGGATTTTACGGGGGCTTCGACGCCAGCTTCTTATTTCGCGGTCGACTCTTTCGTTTTCGGCGTCTGTCATTTTCGCTCTTTGTCGAAGGTACTTCCGAAAATGCTCGTTCGACGAGGGCTCCGCAAAAACAGCCGGAGAATCATCTCGAAATCGGAGAACGAGACGCGTCGAGGGAAACGACGGTACGGTCGAGAGCTTGAAGCGAGCGAGGCACCGCGAGCAAGAAGGACCACCGGCCGAGTAAAGACACGGGAAAAGCGAAAGGGGGGCGCGAGGGAGCGGGATAAAAAAGGGAACAGAGAGAGAGAGAGAGGCGGACAATGAAAGCCAGGCACGTATATACGGGAGGAGGCCGCTTATCCCGCGGAGCGCTTAGGGGGTAACGTCCTGTTACATCCAGTCGTCGGAGCATTCCTGCGCAAGCGCGAACCTGCCTCCTCCCCCTCTCCCTGTATACACCAGTCGTGATTCCGCCGCGACTCCTCGCGATCCGCCGTTCGGGGAATAGCTGTAGCCTCGATCGCCTTTATTGCGATTTCGCCGAAAGCGTTAACTTTTCGCGGAGGGGACGGTCGCTTTGATGAGAAAGAGAGGTTCGGATGGCGGTTCGGAAATGATTTTTTCTTTTGCGTTTTTACCGGATTCGGAGCTAATTTTACCCGTTTGAGGAAGTGCGTAACTGGATTATCGTAACGGTCCTTCACCCGGGAATAATCTGAAAACGCGCGCGCCTTTTCAACCGCGAGCAGTAAACTCGGTCCCCTCGCGATTGCGACCAATCGATCGAATCAATCATTTCAAAACGAAACGAAGCTGAATTTCGCCGCGCGAGACCGCCTCTATCGCCCCGAGACGTAAAACAAAGCCGAAGAATCCCCCCGTAAACACAGCGGCGAGTTCATTCCCACCGCGCGGCGCGGCAGCAGCATTCGGAGCAGGAAGCCATCGGCTTCGGCGAAGGTTAACAAAACACGCGGCCTCCCCACCGTCCCCCACTCCTTCGCTCCGCGGAGCATCGTTGACCGAGGTCTTGCGCGAACTCGTTCCGCGCGCCGATCAAAACAAAGCCGCCGCCGCCGCCGCCGCGGTCCTTTTCCGCGCGCAGGTTGCAATCAGGCTCCGAGCCGGCGCCGAGTGATTTACGAGCTTAATCGACGGGGGGAGGGAGAATTTCGACACGCGAGAGGGGTAATGTGGATCGCTCGCCGGGGCAAAAAGTCGACGAGTTACGCGGCCAGAGATATTTGCGTAATCCGTCTCTGGGATCGACGCTCTTTCTCTCTCTCTCTCTCCCTCTCGACGAGATGTTTGCGCTCTGTGCTCTCCGCGGCGAGAGAGCCCGACCCGGGAGTTTTGACGAGGTGCCAATGGAGGAGTACCACTTTGCTCGTTCCGAGAAGCCGCGGCGATAAATCATGCCGCTGCTCCTCTCGTTTGGACGGCGTTAGAGTTTGGCTGAAACGTGCTTCGAGAGATGTGGATCCCCTGGTTTGGTTTGAAAATTCAAACTAAAAACAAAAAAGTTTCGTTCCTCCTCGGAAGCTAAGAAACACCTGCTAAATACTTCCTTCCCGAAAGAGATGCTTCGCCGTACAAATTTTTCCACGCCTCGTTCGGATCGTCGCAACAATAGCGGCGATCCCACCTCGCGAACGGCATATAATTACGGCTTACTCGGAGCCGCCGCCGCTCTCTCGGCGGCTAATATTCCTCCGCGGAAGCAGGAGTCGTCGCACACTACTTTCGCTCTTGGCGAAACTCGGGGGGTTTCGGAGCGTTTGCACCTCTCCGGAGAGCGACGCGCGCGTGCGATTACTCACCGGATAACGCCTTGGCCGCTTCGCTGACCGCTGCTCCTCCGGCTGGCTCCTGCTCTCTCTCAATCTCGCTTTTGTGCGGACGGCTCTCTCGTCCCGTAGATGGACCGGCAACGTGCCCTGCACAAACAAACAGGGCCGCCTGTTATATGCGCTGCGTGTTACAACTCTGCGAGGAGAGGCTGTGGCTGCGTGCAGTGCACCGCCGCGCTTTTTCCGTCTCTCTCTCTCTCTCGGGGAGGAGAGAAGAGGGAGGGGGGGGGACGATTGTGGAGATCGCGATGAATGGACTCGATTGAGCTAATCGCGCCGCTTGAATCGCGGAATTAATTTCGACTCGGTGCGGCTCTCGGTAATTGACCGCTTTTTAGGCTGGGTTATTGGGAGGACGTTGATTGCGTTTGGGGTAATTAACCGGTAAGTACTGGTCCGAGACGACGTCGAGGCTAATAAATCTAGTTTCTTTATTCTGTGCCGGAGAGGATTGGTGTTTTAATCGTCTAAGAAAAAGGTAAATGTTTATTTGAAAGTTAATCGAGCTATTTTGCGATACTTAAATTTATCTTCGGGGAAGAATTAAAACTTAATTTCCGTATTTTAATTCATCGCTTGCTAAATTTGTTTTGATCAAATAAACGAAAGATTTACTCGGTTGGAGAATAACTGCGGAACGGAGATATTCAACGAAAACATAAATCACGATGTTACAACCTAACGAACTGAATCCGAAAATTAAAAAAAAAAAAAAGAAGCCACTGCACTTTGGACAGGCCGAAGCCTCGGGAGTAAACTCCCATAAAACTTATCGTCGCGTCACCAGAAACAATGACAATTACTCCGAAACTTTTCTAGTTTCCAAAACCCTCCACTACAATTTTCCACAACTTCGCTCTTGAAACTTCTTCTCTCCCTCCTAAACTCTCTCTCTCCTCGAACAAGACAAACCACAGAGCGAGACAGGCGCACTTAAACAAAAAAAAAAAAAAAAATAGAAAAAAAAGAACCGGCACACAAAAAAGTCGCAAAAAAAGAAGAGAAAGAAGAAACTTGAAAGCACGAACGACACACACACACACACACTCCACTCTTTCTCCTCCTCGCGTCACAAAGCTCCCTCTCTCACGAGAGCCGCACCACTTGCTTAGAATTCTCGAAGAGGGTCAGTGTGTCGGCCCGGCGTAGTCACGCGCGGCTGCGAAAAAGGGCTGCTGCCGCTGCTGCTGCACCCTCGAAAGCTGGCTGAGGGTGGAGGATGGACAGGTATATATATGTATGTATATATATATCGCTGACCGGTGCGGAGCGCTGCTCGGGATCGAATGCGCGAGCCTCGAGCCCCTGGCAGCGACTACGAGATAGAGTATCTCTTTCTCGTCCGCGGAGAGACGGAGAAAGGCGACACGCCGCGGCCGCTGGAGAGGAGGAAGCGCCGGTGGGGGGGGAGAGAGAGCAGCCGAGTTTACCTGCCAAAGGAGGAGCTGTGCCGCCGCCGCGCTTCTTCGCCCTCATCCGCGCTCGCGCTCTGCTTTGTTTTTGCGCGAGAGCGTTTTTCACCGCGGTTCCATCAGGCCTCGGATGTATCAACCGCGGGGAATCGCGCTCGATTGATCATTCGGTGATCGAATGTTTGAGGCGCGCGTTTCTCTCTCCGCAGAGGGGATGAACAGAATTCTTCCGCAGCTGGTTCGCACGGAGAGCCAGAGCGCGGAAAGTGGGGCGGTGCGATAAAATTTAACGAAGGAGCGGCGGAAGAAAAATATATAGCGGAATCGCTCTTGATTCATTCGATTCCGCCGCCGCGGCTGGCAAATAAAGACGATGAAGCTGTAGCTCTCTCGGTTTTCCAGGGAGGGCTTGCCTGTAACGCAATTTTTTTTTTTTTTCCAAGGAGCTATACGTATATATCGAAAGGGGCTGCGTTTATCTGGAGATAAGTCGGGTACGAGGCTCTTAATCTTATCGGCGAACCAAAACTGGGACGAAAATAAAACGTCGAACCTTTTGCAAACGAACGGGAGGCAACCTAATTCCGCATTGACAATCAATAACCGTCGACTGCAAAGTTTAACGAACACGCGCATTATTTGCGCCGTCAAAGCGCGCTTTTCCCCCCGATAAATCTCCCCGGTGGCGGAGGAAAGTCGCGGCTGCGAAAATTTCGTTCCCGCCGCGATCGGCGCAATATTCGTAAAAAGCTCTACGCTCCCCGAAAAAAAATTCATCGGACGGAAGCGGCGGCGGCGGCGTCCCGGGGGGAATTTAAAAGGCTCGTCGGCCAGACGCACGCTGCGAAAATCCGAAAGAAAAGCGGCGGGGGCGGGCAGAGAGAGAGAGAGAGGGAGAGAGGAAAAAAAAGGGCAGAGAGAGGCATCCGATCCATCCCGCGGCGAAAGAGCGCACGGCCAGAAAGTACGAATCGATAGAGAGTTGCCAAGCGGGGAAAAGCTCGTTCGGGCGAAGCGAGAAAAGCGCCTAAATAAAAGGTGTCTTCGCGCCGGGGAATCGCGGCCTCCGACTGTACTCGCGCACTGGGTTAACGAGCTTTTTCGAGGCTACGAATTAGATCCCCCCCCCCCACCAGCACGGATCGAAGCTCTTGTTTATCGGCGAGCTTTGCAGCCAGCGGCGCGCAGTAAAGATAAATCCACAGCGCGATAAAGGGGGTCGTAAAGGAGAAAATATTTAGCGAAGGAAAAAAGGAAACAACGCGCAGTTAAACGCGTTCGAGCGAGAGCGAGACTGGCTTGAATGAATCCGCGGCGAGAGTTTTCGGATCCCCTCCTATTTTACGCTCGAGGCTCGTAGATATATATATATCCCCGCGGATTAAGAGAGGAGGGGGGGAAGGGAGAGAAAAGTCATTTCGCGGGAGAGAAAAATCGAGGCTGGAAAAGCGAGCTCTCCCGCGGCACGTAAGGCCGTCCGTCCTCTCGCGCCTCTTGATTACGAGCGCGGCTCTCCGGGCAATTACGCAATATCGGACGGCCGATATTAATTCGGCGACGGGAAATTTTCTGAGAGTGTCGCCGAGGGGGGTGGACTGATTCATCGATCGTTCCTCCTTTTTGACGGTGAAAAATGAAAGGGGGTCGTCGTCGTCGTCGGCGGCGGCGGCGGCGGCTCTCGGCTTATTCCTACTCGCCCGGAATGACTCAACCGATATCGATCCATTATTAAAGCATCGAAAGGGAGTCGGGAAGTGTTCCCGTCTGCGGGCGAAACTGTTTGTACATGTTCTTTCCGCGGAACAGCGGCGAGGAATTGCTTTCTCTTTTCCTCGGCGGGGGATGTGTGGATTTTCGCTCCTGGAAAATGTGGAGACGAGAGAGGAGCAACGTCGCATTCCACGTCGACGGGACCCACCAAATCCGTTCCACTGTTTCGTCGCCTCGAGAGACCGTATATATCCTTCTTCGTCGTCGAGGTATTTCGCAAAGGAATATATACGTCGAGCGCGGCGTCGCATCCAAATCGAGCGTAAATACGTACTTCTATTAGAGGATCCCCGCGAGAGAGCCGCAAACTGATGTAATCCGCTCTAGAAACTCTGCCTCTCTCTCTCTCTCTCTCCGCTCTTCGCCTTAAGGGGTGTTCTGAATGCCGAGGAAAATTCCAGCTTTATTGGCGTTCGTATTAAACTTTAACAACGGCATTGCGATCGCCGGCTTTCGGCGAACGATCGCTCGGAGCCCTTTTTTCCATGCTTCAAGCGATAAATTCCAATGCGTTTAATCAAAATATACATTGCTACACTTACCGCTTGGATAATCGTAACGAAACTAATAACGACCGGTTCCTCGGAAAACGTAGCTGTACGCGAGAGCAAATTCCGCAGTTAATTTAATTAAACCCCGAGAGAACTTAGCGCACAAAGCCGGAAAATTTATCAATCAAACAACGAGCACATCTCCTCGACGAGCGACCGAAGCACATCCAACTCTCTCTCCCACCGAGGCGCGAGCCGAAGAAAATCAAGAAAACTTACGACAGAGGAATCCGTCCGGCGTAACTCTCTCTCTCTCTCTCTACTCGGTCGAGACACGTATATACTCGCGACCGTCGTCGTCCGCGAGCAGTCGATTGCGTGCACGAGCAGTCACTTCGCGGGGCGCGCAAAGTGTGTACGCTCTCTGCTCTCTCTCTCTCGACTGGCTCGCGTTCGCGTCTATATATTGATCAGCCGATGGTCGGGTGGATACTGAACCCGCTTCGTGGAATTCACCCCCTAGGCGGTCTGGGCATCTCGGCGCATGCGCCTCCCCCGAAACCTATCTCTATCTTTCTCTCCGCTGCCGCGTTCTCAATTTCCTAGCCTGCCGCCGCCGTTGTGCTCTGGCTTTAATTATGCCTCCTCGCACTTTCGTTATTTTTCTCTTTTGCCCGGCGACTGTCTGCGCGTTATAATACACACATCCAGCGGCTCCGTCCTTCAGGAGAACCGGGGGATTAAACGCCATGGAAATTCAGCTGCGACCGAGGGCGAAGGGGGGGAGGGGGGGAAGGTTAACGCACGCCAAGTGGAGAGTTTCGGCTCGGCGGGACGGAAACTTATAACGTGATTAGGTGCACACCGGGCGTGATTTCGAGGTTAGCTCTCCGCGGCGCCCAGCAGCAGCCTCCGAATTCTCGCGGCCAAAATCCGCGCTTCGATTCGACGTATATCGATCCTCGCGGCCAGTTTCTTGGGGGTATATAGGTACGCGCGCCGATCGTGCCTCGTCCTTTGTCTCGGGTAAATAATTGAACGTATTGGCGGCACGTAGGGACGTGGTAACGACGAAGGAGGGGGGGGGGGAGGGGCGCCCCCACCTGACAATCGGAATCTAATTCAGCCGCGGCGATTATCTGCAGCGATTTTGCGGACCCTATTAATCGATACTCGACCCTTCAAAGGGGTAATCCCGAAATAAACGCCGGCGGAGAATCAAGACCGTTTTGTTCGTATATAAACGGAGACATAATACATTTGATATTAAATTAGGAGGAAAATTTTCAATTTTACCGGGCGAACGTCGTAATCCATCCCGTAAATCATCCGCGATTACAGCGACATCTTTTTCATTTGTCTCGAGACCATTCCTGCTTCTTGTTTTTCCCATCTTCGCGATCATCTCCTACAAGCGTCTCCTTACATCTTCCACTCTCTGCCCCGTGTCACCCACTCATTTTCATTTCCATTTTCTCCCTCGCGCCTTTGTGCCTTCTCCACCCCACCCCCACCCACCTCCTCTACGATCCTCCATCTCCTCGTCACCTCGCGAGTCGTGCGCGCGCCATTTCGGAATCCAGCTTTATCCCCTCCCCCCACTCCGCAGCTCACTTCCGTTCCCGCTTTATTTCTCCATTCCGAGACAGTCGTTTCTTCGGCACATCGACTCCGTGGATTTCCCCCTTTTCCGTCCGCCGCTCTTCTCCTGCTACTTATCCCAATTAAGGACGATGCACCGTTCATATATCAAAAGCAGGCTGCGAAGCGGCCCCCCGGAAGGGTGAGAATGAAGAGAGAGAGAGAGAGAGGGGAGAGGGAAAATGCCCGGGCAATTAGCGAAGTGTTTCCGAGCGTTGCGAGGATCATCCTAAAAGGGGTTTAGGAGGCTCCGTCGCCCGTAATTCCGTATATCGGACGGATTTCATTATTTCGGCTTAAAGTCGATTGAAGGCTTTTAGAGGGAATTTTTGTCGCGGCCAGTTTTTTTTTCCACCGTAATCGAATAGCGTCGCGCTCTCGCTTTTTTTTTTATCACCCGAGCTTCGAATGTCATATCGGTCGACGAGAGAGAGCTTTCGCGCCCATTGTGCCTTATCCGCCTTATTGGAGGAGAAACGTTCGACTGGAAGTTTGAAATTTGATCGGTGACACGGTGTGGCCGTTTCGACGACGGGGTTGAATGGGATAAACGTTCGAGGGATGTGCATAATGCGAGGCTTTACCGGCTGGGGAATCCGAAACGAATGAATGGGATTTATGCCAAAGTCGAGCTGTACAAAGTTTCAAGTGAGTATATCAGCTCTTTCCCGAATGCCATTGCGAAGAAAAAAAAAGAGCAAGAGCCAAAGACTTTTCGCCCAAGTTTATATACATCTCCGAGAGATCCTGAAACTTTGCACAATGGAGTGGCGGAGCGCCGTTCGAGCTTTACAAAACCAGATCATGCCTTATTCAAATTTAATTAAATCCAACATTAAACGAAACGTCCTCTGGCATCTTTTAACTTTCACGAGATGGAGCGGCGTTGGGTTGGCAATGGTTTCCGCCGACCTAACCTCGTTCCGAGGGACCACTTCAAAAGAATCCCGCCGTTGCAAAACTAGATTATCCAATCAAAATGCAAAAGGTGGCCCGACATTTAAATACAATTCCACCACCGTTCCGAGTCCGCGGGAGCCACGCATCTGAACTTCCGCTCTCTTTCGTGCAAAGGCCAACCTCGAAACCGCGAGAGTCGCCCCCCCGACTAATTTCATCCTCGAGAAGAAATTTCTAAAACCGATCCCGGTCATTCGTGAGGGCTCATCCTCTCTCTCTGTCTTTGGTTTTCTCATCGATTGTTCGCGCTTGCCTTTCTCCTGCACCTGGAGATCCACTTTATTATTAGCTCCGTCGGCAGGAGTTTATCGAGAATGAACTTTAGGATCCCCACCCAGCGCCCTCGAGTCTCCGGGTGTTACGCGATTGTTTTGCGCCGTGTATAAAGTGTTTTTATGACTCGAGGCTGCACCAAGACGCGAATTCTATTACGTGATAATGCGGCGAGGCTGCCTATCGGTTTCCAGGCCGAGAGAATAGTTTTCCTTCAAGGTTTACGTACTTTCATCATAATTTCAATGTTCTTAGCGAACGGTATCATTGCGAAACGAACAATAACAAGGAACTTCGATCCAATATGTTTTGCAGTTGATTATAGACCCTTTTTTACGGTGTTTCCGTTAAAGTCCTACTTCGAGGACGCTTTTAAGCGGAGAGGTCGCTTTTCTTCGTCGGGCGATCGGTTCGAAATAGTTTCTCTCTTTACGATCCTCGGACGGAGAAGTAAAGAACTTCATTACCAAGTCCACTTCACTTAAACTTTATTTCTACCTTACTTTTAAGAAAATCTTTCAATTTTAATTCCAAATCCGCCGATAACCCCCCTCCCCCCAAAAAAAACCTCCACGCGACATTTCCAAGGTCCATCGAAGCTTTGCAGGAAAGAGCTCGCGTATACACACCGGCGGAAAAGCCCTTGATCCCTAATCTAATCTCTCTCGAGTTTCCTCGAGCTGCGTGCGCACGGCCGCTATATTCCGATATACAACAACCGCGACGGCGGCGGAGATAAAGATTTTTCCCTTCGCCGAGGCCCCAATAAGAGCTCTCCTCTCCTCGCGTTTTGTTTTTCCGCCGCTGCCGCGGTAATATACTTCGGCTCCGTGCCGCGGCTGGCGAAGAGGCTGCCTCTCGCGAATAAGAGAGATAAGAATCTCCCCCTCTCGCCTCTCTCTCTCTCTCTCTCTCCGTTGGTACGGACGACGAGTACACGCGGTTTTCTACGTGAAAGCACGCCGTCGGAGGCACGGGGGAGGGAGATAAAATTGAGAGACAGAGACCTGCCGGGGGGGGATGAGGAAATTGTCAACGAGATAGAGGAAGTCGACCGCGAGGAGAGCAGTTTTTCTTACCGGTTATTCGAGCGGGTAGAAATTATTGGCGGGGTTATTGAGGATTTGCTTCGTTATATCGGTATTTTAATAAGTTTGCTTGCGATTCGTAGTGGATGATACCTTTTTTCTTGTATTATCATTTCAAACTGAAGGATTGTACTTGTAGTTGAGTGTCGACAATTTAAATTGAAAATTTACAGATTGCCTATAATTAATCCCAAGTATTGACAGAGAATCGTAATGAATTTCTAATAAACGAACATCTTACACATTTAAACCCAAAGTTTTTCTCGGAAAAAAAAACCTAAAATTACCCAGCGCTTAATTACAAAATACTTGAAAATCACGCGGCGGAAGACCAGGCAGACTAGACTAACTACCGTACTTGCAAAATTACAGGTAGTCAAAAAAAAAAGCTTCCCTCCGCCAGAGAGAGAGAGAGAGAGAGAGAGAGACAGACAGTATAAGAAAACCGGCGAGTAAAAGCGAGCCGGCGCGAAAAAAAGGGCCAGAAGAAGCAAAGTCGTCGTTTGAGGGGCTTTGGCGCGCGAGGAGTAGAGCCAAAGAGCCAGAGAGCACGAGAGGCGAGAGAGAGAGAGAGAAAAGAGGGCGGCGGAGGTTTTAAGAGGGACGAAGTTTCGGTCGCCGGACGGACGACGGCGCGGAGTCGATGACTCTCTCCTTTGCCTTCCGCGTTTTCCGCCGAGAGACAGAGAGCGCGAACTGTATTTATAAGCGGCGCGCGCGCGAGGCGCTTTAAAGGCGTGGGAGAGGACGAGGCGATGCCGCTGAATGAATAATACCGCGCCGACAGCGGCACCGAGAGAAACATCGAGTCTTGGATTCCTCGGCGCGCCGTTTTATATTTACAACAATATTTGCCGGAGGAAGGTTCGTTCCGAGAAGGGGCGAATTCTTGATTTCAGCTGGAACCCGGTGATAAGCAAGTGAACGCGCGCGAACAGTCTTTGTACCAGAGAAAACGATTGTCGAAATTTCGTAATAGACAAGCTGGCTGGAAACTATGGAAATATAAAACGGTAAATTGACTAATATTTACCCGCTGCATAAATTAATTAATAAAACACCTGTCTACCGGCGTGCGGTGCTTCGACGCTGATATTCCAGTCAAGAGAAGCGCAAATAACCAATCGGCGGAGGAACACGCTTTTCGACAAACTCAAACAGCCCATAATGGACAATAAACAATCGCGAACAGAATCGCAGCAACAGCGGCCGAAGAGCCGTATCATCCGCCGAAACGAGACTCTCTCTCGGTGCAGCAATCCCAACCACAATGAGCAACTATTACGCGCCGCGCCGCGTATTTGCTAATCTTCGCCGCGGAGCACAATCGCTGCCCGGCGTCGGTTTAAAAAGCGTGTAAATAAAGGCCGGCGCACAATGGCGCGCCGGGAGAGTCCGCGATTTTACGGCCGCGGCGCGCGAGGATTCGCGCGGTTACGCTGCGTGAATTCGATATATATGATCTTTTTACGAGCGCGGCGGTGTACGCGTTTTTCTTCGCTTCGCTTTAATTTCGGCGATGCGGCGCGAGGCTCCATCGCGGGGAGGCAGTAGTTCTGTGCTGCTGAGGCGCCGCCCTGCCGCGGAATGAGATTCTTCGGGTGGGAATGCGGCGTTCGGGAGAAGATGTTTTTTTTTTCTTTTGGGAGGTGAGAAATTTTAATTTCGATACTGGATTGGTTCTTTTTTTTTTTGAGCGTTGAAATCGAGATGCAGTCAGAGTCTTGTTTAATGTTAATATTCTTAAATTTAGCGATGTTCAATATACTCGATATCGAACGAAAGCAAAAATTAGTCAAAGGTTTGAAATTAAAATTCTGTTCTTTAAACAAGACAATTATCAATCAATCTAAACTGCTTTACAAACATATCTTTCAAAAACAAAGTGATCAATTTGATTTTCCTCACAAAGCCTTACAAAGAACTCGGTGGGAAAGAAATAAACTAAAAACTTCCAGCAAACGTATACACCACTGTCAATTAAACATCACGTGTAACGCACAACTTACACACACATTCGCTTCTACTGCACCCAAGCCCACGAAAAAAAAGCCCACCGCGTATTTATGCGTTCCCCAGCTAATTGCATTCAGCGTCGAGGAGGAGGCTGGCAACGAATCGCGATATATCGGCGCGAATCCGTGTCTCGGGCTCGGAAAATATGGAAAATCACGGGCGCAGCAGCGCTTCGCGAGAGCGAGACCACCGCCGGGAGAGAAAGCCCGGCTGAATTTTTCAGGATCCCCGCGGCTTCGCGCTGCGGCGGCGCGGGCATTCGTTATTTAAGACTAACGAGCCGGCCGAGCGCGCGAACGGATCGCCCCGCCCAGACGCAATGCATCAGGCTTACTTTCTTCGGCCGGTAAGACACTGGGGGCCCCGAGAGAGGCGCTAAGTAACTCTGCTCCTAATGCGGTTGTACCTGCGAAAGGAAAACGGAGAGATGTGTATCTCTCTCCCTCGTTGCAATGCGATTTTGAGAGGTGCGAGTTTCTAACTTGGTCGTTTAAAAGCTGCATGCGGAGAAACTCGGGAGAAAAATAGCCGACGGCTCGTAGAATATTTGAGATTGATTGGAAAATCCGAGCTGGGAGGCGAGCGAGGCGATTCTCGAGAAATTAATAATGTTATTGTGTATACTCGTTACGTGTGCCGACTGGATTATTACCGGTTTGTAAGTTGGGAATAAATGAATGTCTGCGGAGGAAATGAATGTTTATGCGCGGAATGAATTAACGATAAATGATTACGGTAAAAATTGACATTACAGAGGCGATTCGATGCAAAGGGAATTCTTTGCAACAATCGCTGAAATCGAACATTCGAAATGTGATTTTGATTGCCGTCAACATTTCAATGATATTAAATTAATTCGCAATAAAATCCCGCAATAGCTTTCGGTAGTCGTTCCGTTTTACGGCCTTTCCACGATATTTATTATTTTTGTTTCAAATTAGATTCTGTATATGTAATTTATTTTAACAAGTAATAGAGTTAGTACGTGGAAATAAGGTATTTAATTACGTTTACAAAGAAAAACAAAGTACATAAATTATTAATCTTTGCTATTCATTTTCGAAATATTTTCAGTAACAGTGACCAGTCAAAATGCTCTAATTAATTGATAGCACCTTTCAGCCAACCCGCGTACATTCCAAAGGTACTAAATATTCTCTTATCCGCGAGCAGCAATAAACTTTCGTCAATTTCGAGCATTCCTCCAAAAAAGCTCCCTCGGAAATACACTTTCAGGCAACTTAATTAACGGCGCTTCCTCCAATATCTTAAACAAGATTAATCTCCCCCCCTTCCCCCTTCCTCCCTCTTCCGTCTTTCGGCCGCTGTCGCCAGCGTCGTTTTTCGCGCCGCGCACATCCGGCAGCGTCTACCCCATTAGCGATTTTACGAGGGCAAATCGGCGTTAAAATAATGACTGCGCCGGCGGCGGCGATTTTACGAGCGGAATCAAAATTTAGCGCGACCCCCCGCCGCTCTCCTAGGTACATCACCTGACCCGGGGCCGCCGGAGTCGGTGGTGGTGGTGGGTGGGAGACGCCGGCATTTAAAGGACGCGCGTGACCGGCAAACTGGAAATCGCGAACTCGTTGAATGAAGCGAGAGAGAGAGAGATAGAGGAAGGAAAGGAGGCGCAGCCGCGTGAAACCATCACGCTCATTAAATGCTTCCGCCCGTAAAGACGACTGTATCGTTCCGCTTTTTTGTGCGCCTCGTATTTTCGAAACGGCGCGCGAGGCCTGTTTATAGATCGGCGTTCTGCGCTTGGCGAGGGTGGATTTTATACGTTGCCTCGAATACGCTTTGGGCTCGACTGAAGATTTTCTCAGAAATGCAACTGTCCCGAAGCATTCAAATTTTGAATTTTATTTAATTAAACGGAAAGAGCGACGAATTATGTATCGATCAAATGATTGATAAATGAAAATTTAACCTAATAGAATTTATTTAAGTAGAGGAAGTGACGTTCCGTTCGTCGTGTTGTTTCGCCCCATAAGCAATTTATAAATATTCACTGAAAGGCAATGAACATATCAATCTACATAAAAAAAAACTCTACACGCCTTTGTTTTTGTGGATACGTGGATATTCAGAACTAATGGCGTGTGGAGTCTTCTCGAATAGAGTATATATTTAGAGCACATCGAAAATTGTATCTTTAGATAATTATTTATACTATTCTTTTACTGTGAGATATTTCCATGAAATATGGAATGCAAGCTCATTCATCGTTAATGCTACTTTCTTGCAAATGCATTAGTAAATAACTCGAGCATAAGAGAACGGCACGAAAAACACAATTAATCAATTATTTGCTTTCTCCGTGAATACATCATTCCTGCGCTTCATAAATCCGACAATACACTTGGTACGCTCGTCTCCTTTACTCGTCAAACACGACGTGTGATGACTCTTCCAATAATTAATCACTGGCTAATTTAATTACACCGTCCTATCCCTCTATATGGCAAAAAAGCGAACGAGAGAAAATGAAAGCTGAGAAGAAGCTGCGGGACTAGGCAAAATGCATTAGTCTCTGCCCGGCTCGGTACCGAAGGGGCTTCCTAATCCTCATCGATCGGCTCTCCGAGTCGATAGAATTTTTAATTGTCCCCGGCGGCGGCGGCGGCGCGGAATCTTTTTGTGAAACACAATATTCAGAGTTTCGCATTTCTCTCGAGCGGGAAAAGTCGACTCTGACATTTTGAATGTATAATTTTCGCGCGGCGTTCGAATTCGCTTCTGGAGGCGAGCCAAATCAGCTGGGCGACACGTTTCGACGATGTTTTGTTTAGAGCGAGCGATTCGAAGTAAATGGCGCTTTAAAAATATTTTACCGGCTTTTAAATGCTCGAGAAATCGAGCTTCGCGGAAAGTACAGAATGTGCTTTCTCTCGACTTTGTAGCGTAGATTTAATGACAGAGATTTAATGGAGAACAATTTTAAAAACTTGCTTGTGGATTAGTTCCAAGCTGCATTTTAAATGTAGTAATTACTCTATTCTAAGTAAAAATTAATTGCACGATTATCTCTGACAATTATTCATTTCAATAAAAAGAAGAGAGGGAAAAAAGTTTCAGTTTTGTTGCAAATAATCAAAAAAATTTCTTACTCTGTTACTCATAAATTTTAGTAATGCATTGTAATATAACATGAATCCTAATAACCATTAAATAATTAGTTTCTATATGTATTTTTTTTATTGAAATCAAATAATTTCAAAATATAAACACACGCAAACGAAAAGTCATCGCGTAACAGTTCCGTTAGCTGTGTGATTTACTTACGCAGCGTCAAACAATGAAAAGGAATTCTAGACGTGACTAATAGAAAGTGTCTTGTGCTACATATTTTTTTCGCACCTGCGTACACTACATGGTTATTAGAGCATAATTCAATTAAGGGGTCAGAATAATAAAATTTATCGTGTAACAGCAATTTAATTACGCTACTTAGGAAGCTCGATTTTTCCATTCTTTACTTTCTCCTCCCCGAAGCTTTAAGGTAATTAAATGGTTTACATTGCGTATTAGGATAAAAACAGACTTTTACTGAAATAACTTGGAAGTAACAAAACGTTCTTCATCATTTTGTGAAAAATATTTCATTTTTGTTTAACGAATTATTTATAATGAAACAAAAAGTTAGTTTGAATATTCGTTATTAATTTGTCCGTATTTCTAATGCTAATTTAACGTTTGCCTCTGAGTTATCAGAATTTACTTACTAGTGTTAATAAGGCTAACCGAACAAAAGTTATACTTATTGATTCGTTAACGATAATTAAGATGTCCTCGTTATTGCTTCGCTTTTTAAACTTATTTAATTGTGAAAGTGTACACATTAGAATACACTACTTTTTTTATTACTGTTTCTCTATTTTAAGAATATTTCAATTTTTCAGATACAATAGCTTTTATCGAGAAACAAAAATTAACAAAAGCGCAAAAAAAAACGTCAATAAGTATAGGCCTCTAGAATAAAAGGACGACCTATTTCGATGGAATCAGTATTTGTAGTATTTTTTTTTTTTTCCTTTAACGGGAAAAATATCGAGCGTCCCACAAAACGCGAAATGACATTTCACGCAAGCCGAGGGGGATTATTTAGATGATTGACTATTGTTTCAAATTGACTTACCGTTTAACTGCTCAAAATTTGAAGCGATGGCTGGTTGTGCTAATTATACTCCTGCAACAGAAGAAAAGAAACGGCATTAAATACATTTATCGACACACTTTCGAACGAATCAATTGTATCTAGTCTGAAGTAGCTATGGCGACGTGCAATAACAAAGTTAGGAAAGTGCATTTTCAACTTTCCGACGAGCCTATAAACCAACAGTTTCTACTACCGGTAATAACTGGGGCTGGCTGCAACTTACAGTGTCACCGAATAAATAACTTCAAACTTTACACACAATTCTTAATACTTTTATGTTTAATATATACTTTTATAAAGTGATGTCGAAACTTATTAAATTAATAAAACATAATAAAATTGGCATATTCGAAACTAATACTAAATTCAAGTTTAATTCTCAAAACTAAACTTCTGCCTGTAAATGTTTATTACCTACACCTGAATGAAAAGGCTTGAAATCAAAGGGACATACGAAAGTACAAAATCTGTTGGAAACCACCTCCAACAATAGCCTCTCGTATCCGGTTCCATCCACAAAGGGACGTGACAAAAATACGAACGCGTACCGTTAAAGTACCGTCAAATTTATTATCAACGAACGATCTCAAGCAAACCTCAAACTACAGCGAACGCCCACAACGGACTAGAGACCAGTTATCTTTGGTGACCGCGGCGGCAGCGGTGGAGCGCGAACTCGGAAAGCTTATCGTCAACCTCATCCGACAATAAGTGTAAATCACAAAGCAGTAGCAGCTGATTCTGATATATCCACTGCAGTTTGCGTGCGAGTGCATTTGAAGCCTGACGATTTGAATGACGATTCGTGAAATAAAAGGATATTTACAAATGCGATCGTAATTAACTACGAAGTTTATTTTAATGGACAGTTCAGACAAAATAAGATCATTTTATAAATCACATGGAAGAAAAATACTTTGAAATATACGTTGGACCGAATTCAATGAAAATTTATTGAATTGCAAGTTTACCGTAAAAGACTGTTTGCAAAGATTTTTCTGGTTCCGTCTAAGAAAACTCGCACTTGATTCTCCGGGCCAGCCGAAGCGCACGAATAACAGCGAAACAACTACACCGTGCTAAACCGTTCCATCCAATTACCGGGGCCTCGTAAAAGAGCCAGAAAATCCCCCGCGAGAAACAACAATGAAACGCGGAAACTCTATCTTCCCCAATCTCACGTGCCGTTAGTCCATCATCGTGGGTGGGTGCTCCCGAGCCGATCCGCCAACTCAGAGAATCAAACGCCACTTACGTACATCGTTCCAAGTCCAAGTCCAGATGATGTCCAGTGTCTGGATGGCCCGAGGAACGGGACTCGACGACGCACACCGTTACGATCCACTCGGAGTTGTGGCGGTTAGGTCATGTCGAACTGGTCTCTTATCCCCTGGATCGCCCAATCAAAGAACCGCGAGCCCAGTCGCGGGACGGATTGGCCAGCCCGGTCGGACACCGAGCCGGTTGCAATTGGTCGAGAGGTGGACGTCGCCCGGGGTTACCGTTGGCATCAACAATCACCACCACGAGGGAGGTCGATAAGCCAAGGCATACAACGCGGCTCCTCGTGTAGCTAGTGGTAGTGCTTGTACCTACCACTACCACCCTGACGATCGAGCCTATCCCAAGGGGGGGAGAGGATTCCGAAGTCTTCGGATAGGTTAAGGCTAATCTGAGCGGGGGTAATGTCTCTTGTAGACCGCTCTTAGACTTGGATACAACGTTGGACCAGTGATATTGCAAAAGAAGATCGAGTGGGAACGTCCAGGGATTCAGAGATCGCATTGAAAAATATAGTCTGCGTAAAAGATTTCACACGTTTGTATAGTTGATCCTTATGAAATGATATAACGTAGATAATTTTGTAACTTAGCGCGGTATTAAATGTACGCTTCGTGGCCAATTTAAGATTAGCTTGGAAACTCTCATATCGCCATAAATATAATATTTTTTATAAAAGAAGAAATTTTTAAATTACTGAAACAATTCAATTGTTTAATTCAGTTCTTAGTTTACCAGGTAACGTTTTACGCGTCCCAGAAAATGAATCAACATCAATGCAAGGAAATGGTCTATCTAATTTAGAAATGTAGAATTATAACTTCTTAACGATTAATTACGAGAAGTGGGTAACAATTTACAAATGTAATCTGCCCGTTCGTATTTTCTGGAATGACGGTGTAGGCAGCATCATTTTCTAATATCACGACATAAATTACCGCTCTGTTCCTACGTATTTAACTACTTGATTTACGTTTTTCGCATGCAAACATCGGACATTTAGCAAAACTGGTTGCTTTTCTTGCAATCTTTTTTAATTCATCGCATATCCAGTTTATTCCGGTAAAATTTGTATAAAATTCAAACTAATAATAGAGTTAAAAAAACTTTCTATTAAATTGCGCCCTGAGAAGCTGCATTATCATATTTAAATTGAAAATAATATCTTACTTGAATATTCAGATTAATATAGTTTAAGTCAATTTTAAAAGTCTCCGTGCCAATAAATAATACATTTAAAATCAATTAAACTTCAATATTACATCACGAACCCTTTTCCAATTGAAACAACATTAAAAACCTTTAAATAAACCTTAAAGCACACACCTCGCTACCTTCTAAAGTTCCATCTCGCCACACCCTACGCGAGCAAAGAATTCCACCTTCCGGAGTCCATCGCGGCAGCAGGAGCAGCAAAAAAGTTATCTCCTGAAATTATAATGTGCATGCATTTCCAACTATCCAGCCGGAGCGGTCCCGCGAGTGCCGGGGAATTCAAGCCGCCACAGCCAGCGTCTCTATGCACCTCTCTTCCCCCCCTGTACGATCATAAGGCGGAGGGGGAGGAGGAGGAGTACCTTACTTAGGTGCATCTGCAGCGCTTGGGGATTTTTCCTAGTTCGAAAACCGGCTCCGCAAGGGGCGATGGACTCGCTTCCTTTCTTCCCGAGTGCAACGGCTGCAGATTAATGCGCGACCGATTCGCCGAGGCCGATAAGCTCTCGAGTCAATTTTCTCGCGAGTCCATCTCGGCATATCGCGCGCCATTTTGCGTTTTTGAGATTTGCTTTTTGGTTTTAGATAGCGGCATTGTGTGCCCTTGAATGAGAAATCGCGGACGAAGCTGGATTAGATAGGTTTCTCTTCGTTTACGGGACGAGTTTTCATGGAGGATTATTGTATAATTAATTGGGTGTACTTTGCTTTTATTAGAAATGCTGATGTTTTCGCTTAATTATGCAAGTTGGGAAATGAAATCAGCGTATCATACCGTGCAATTAAACTTGCGTTCATCGGAATGTTCAGCTGTGCTCACGAGCCGTGACTATCAAAATACGTTTCCATTCGCTTAATGACATAATAATTAGACAATCTTATCAATTGTAGTATGCAGCCTGTAATTCGGGATATTACATGCTCCGTTATTTTAAATCAATGAACAATTCCTTTTAAACAATTGAAGATAGGCATATATAGAGTAATAACAAAATATTATGTAGAATCGAACGATTTAAGTAACAAACTCGATCCAACAAACACTATAGGGGCTAACATATATAGAGGCGGCAGCAGCAAATCGAGGTTAAAGGAGCAAGCTCCAATTATTTTATAATTATAAAGATATTTTACTGCAAATGTTTTTTGAACAGTTGAAATACTAATTTCCAGAAAATCATAAACAGTTCCTTTTGAAACTTAATTCACGTCTATAATCTTATAATTATTGGAATTTTCATAATGTACTTAAATTGTATTACTCCACTAATCGATTACAAACGAAAGAAGCTAATAATTTAGTCCCGAAAACGCACTTATTTTTTCAAAACTATTTAGTCGAATAGAAAAAAAAATCTCATTTTTCAGTAAAAAAGCATAGCCCCGACAATATTCCTGTAACTATCGCTCGCAACTGTCCTCCCAGTCCAAACAAGCGCGAAATGAAAAACGACTCTCCCGCGCCGAAAAAAGCGAGCCAACAAGCCGAACCAGAAAACACGGCTCTCCGGCGCTTGTAAAGCAGCCTCTGTCCGCCGTCAGAAATTAGGGAAAAAATCGCGAGACAAATCACGGGAGACAGAAATAATTGTCGGCCCCCTCCCCCCCCCCTCCCCTCCCTCGTTACAATATTTAGCTCCGCGCAAACAACGCCGTGTAACTCTCGGCGGCTAAGATAACAAGAGAGCGGGGCCAGCCTGGAGGGTATAAATATCCGCGCGCCGAAAAACAGACGCGGCGACGCGACACTTTAGCTCTCTCTCTCCGCGACCGGCAGCGCTACAAGCTTTTCGCGTTAGCTTTTCCCGGGGTGTGGGTGGGGAAAAAAAAAGGACGACGACGACGCGCCGGCCGACGGACGCCTCGAGTAAACAAGAGAAAGAGGACTGAATCTATTGCGAGATCGCCGCGGGAATTTGCAACTCGTCGCGCGAGCTTTCCACCCCCCCGCCCCCACCCCCCGATAAATTCGAGGGGGTCAACTGAAATTCTGTATAAGTTTAAAGGCTGCCGCTCGTTCCTTTCGTTCGGTTTTAACGCCTCGGAGAAAATTAGCGAGCTTTTAAAAATTAGTTTTTAAAACGTGACCAAAAGTTTGCCGAGAAAATTAAAAAATGTTAAAAATGTATTATAATTTAGTAATTGCCTAATCTATCTGCGAAAATTCTGTTCGAACTTGCAATGCAAAAAAAATTACGGAACTCGAAGCCCTCTCCAGATTTTTTTCCCCTTTTTCTCGCAAGAACGTCCGATGAAAAGTTTTCCGCGCCGAAAAGGACATTTATTTTCTTTCAATCTCTAAAAAGATAAGAATAACCATAACCTCAATAACTCAGCCTAGCCTTCCGCGAGCGTTCCCAATGCAGCATTGAACCGCCGCCGATAAGAGAAGCCGCGCGCGTCGCGATTCAACGCAAATCCAATCCCGCATTGCGCAACCATTGATTTACCATCACCGGCAAAATCGTTCGAGAAAAAAGGAGCCGCGCGGCGCGTAATTTATCGACGCGTTCGTTCGAGCAAATTGGAGTTCGCTCCCGGAGAGCGTAAGCTCATTCGCGCGGTGCCGCGCGAACGTTACATCTCCATCGACGGCGCGCTTCCTCGCGGAGAAAAGGAGCGCGCATCGGGGCGAACAAAGCGGCCGCCGCCGCTGCTTTTTTTCGCGCGATCGTGTGTGTCGGCAATGCGCTCTCGTGTCTCTCTCTGGCCTTGTAACGTCCGACGCTTTTATTCCAAGTGCGTGTCGCAAGCCGCGGCGGCGGCGGCCGGTATGGGCATTCCCATTTACTCGAGAGCCACCGAGGCTGCCAGAAGCAGCGACAACAAAGGCGTTTATTTAAATAATCGCCGTCTCTCAATTGTCACTCGAGCCGAGTGAATAAAGTGAAGTAATCTCGCCGGAGCTGCCCGCGGACGGTGATATCATCCGAGATTATCGTTTTTTTTTCTCTTTTGCTCTCGGGGCACGATCTCCTCGCTGCACCAGTTTCGAGGCAATAAAACCGAGGAGGGTTTAGAGGTTTTATGCGTGCGAGATTAATATACTTTTTTTTTTCTTTTTAGGCCGCATTGACAAGGAAAACGAGTTGGTATTCTGACGCGGAGAATTCGCGGCGTTGATGGGAATTTAATAAACTCGCATGTATTTAGAATGAAATTTATTGAATCAATAAACCATTGTAATAATAATGGGTATGTTAAAAATGTATGAAACAACGTGTATATCTAATTGATGCTTTAACGTTTAATCAAATTTAATTTGGGCGAAAGTCAAGAAAGATAAATAAAAAATTCTTCTAATAAATCCATTTAATTCTTTTTATAAAACTGTTCGTGTCGCTACAATAATCAGTAAAAAGACCTGCAAAAACTAAAAATAGATGGGAAAGTTTGTATGGTAAACATCAAAACTTGGCACGATTTGGATAAACCTACATTTTCCAAAAATTGTTACAACAAACAAAGAATTTGCGAAAGTTTGAAAATTCACGCCAAAAATACTTTAAACTAAAATCTACGTTTAAAAGAAAAACATTGTTCACCGCTCGCAATCCTCCCACCTCTCTCCTACATCCCAAAACAAGCCTGCAAATTCATTAAACCCAATTCCCAGGCGATCCATCGTCGGGGACGAAAACTCACCTCGCCGAAATCTCGAGGAGCCGGACATTTCAATGAGATTCGAGCGAGGTTGCACAAAACGCCGGGGTGGTTGGTGTTTAAGGCGAAAAACAGGCTCGCGGTGGAAGCCTCGGCCGCGGTGTATCAATTTTTCAGGTTGGACACGCGGCGGTCGTCGGTGCATCGATCGTCACTCCCGCCTCTGTATAATTAATCGGCTGTACACGCGGCGAGCGCGCTCCGGCCTGCGTTTCAAACTTCCGTCCTCCTTCCGTTTTTTGCGGGCTCGCGCGCGCCGGCCGGCCTTTTTTTATTATTCAGCGCGATATAGGTTTAAAGGATGCAGCCGCGATCCGGAATCGCCGGGAAGGCCAGTTCTTCGCGGCGAATATTGTAAAAATAAAGGCAAGTATGGTTTATTATGGTCCCTTATTGTTTTAAAACTCACCTTGTCAATGTTAATAAAAAAAATTAAGCAAACGAAAGTATTGAAATCAATTTATAAACAGTCAAGTATATAATTAGTATATTAACAAATTAAACATAAAAAAGAATTGAAATCTTATCACCTTAGTAATAAGAATTAATCAAACGAAAGTACTCAAATCAATTTATAAATAGTC
>UCOM01002554.1:0-25120 GCA_900474385.1 Ormyrus pomaceus | reverse complement strand
TAGGGTATTTTCAAAACCGGTAAAGTTATATTCACTTGTTTATAGATTTATCGTTGAATCTTCGATAAATCTATGAACTATATCTGCATTTGTTGAATGATATTTACAGCTTTTAAATTTTTATTCGATTCGTAGGGAACACCTCTTTACCAATCGGATTATTAAACCTTAAATAGTTAAAATATAAAATTAGTAAATATAGTCTATATTTCGTGCAAGACCCTCCTTAATTAAATAAAAACCTTTTATCCCTTTTCCATTGTCATTTATTAAAAAATTAAATAAATTTCAGTAATTTTTGCTTGCATGAATTACTAATACCCAAGTAGTCACTATATCACTTGTATTTGAATTAACTAATTTAAAAAAGCTATGTATTTAATTGGTGTGATGATGATTTTTTAGCTTATGAACATTGCACGAATGCTGAACTTAATATCCTACTTGCTATGCATGCTACGTAACCTGTATGTAACCCGAAGTGCAAAGTACCATTTACGTAAAAGAAACTTTTTAAAAAAATGTTAGCATGAAACTTGTGTGACATTATGTTTTAAACTAACTATTTTATGATATTTTCTCTTAATAGCTTGTAACGCGCTGATGGCGTATTTTCATTCAAGACAAGATGCAAAATTTCGCTCTAACGCAAAATAAAAAGCGCCTCATACACTTAGCAAGAATCTTTTCGAGTCGTACGCAGTTCGTCGATCGTTAATGAATCCTAGCGTTTATAGTAATGTACGTATTTCAGCGATTTTTCAAACAGCTTTATTGTAAGAGAATTCATCGTATTCGCACACAGCATTATTAAACCGTAAATTTTCGATGTAGTCCCGTTGGTAATGTACTAATACTTCCAGACATCGAAATATTCCGCATGTAATTTTGCATGTAAAAATGTAAAAAAACGTTCTGTATTTTTTGCGCATTGAGTTCATTGAATCATCACTTAATGTAAAATTGAGGCGTGACATTGCTTATTGTCCGTTTAATTTAAAAATAAATTTCAAAAGCACTTATATATGTTTCATGTTTATTTTTATTATTAAATTTTAAAAAAAGATGAGTTCTTAATTGAGTCATTTTTACACGTCCAGCATTTCTTTAAACAAAAATTATTTCATACAGTATATCATATTTAAATCTCAATTATCCACAAAAAAAATAATGTTACAAATACTAGAACAATTCAACAAATGAACGTTCTGGTATTGTTTAAAAACTTGAGAGATTTATTAACAAAAGTTGCGTTAAACGGTTCTAAAAAAAATCTTAATAAAAAATAACACTTGTAAAATAAAAAAAAACTATCAATTTAAACTTTTTAAGACGTTACGTTAACTACTTGAGGTGAAATTATTGTTCAAAACTACATAGATTGATTTGATTGATTAGAAAAAATTTTCTAATAATAATAAATCAAAAGTAGATTAAAGATTTCTACTATACAATGTTTTCAACAATTTTTGAAAAAAATTACAAATTTTTCATACAAAATCTTTACATTTTCTATAAAACTGTTTGTTGTCACGCTTCAATTATGATATTCTCAATGTATGCAATTGACGTTGTATAATAAAAGCTTATTGACGCGTAGGGAACATAAAAATGATGATATACGTAATGAATTTCATTTTTTATAAATTGTTGACTGATTGTGAAAAATCGCACGAGAGCCGTTAATTGTGATTATTACAGAAAAAAAGTAATATTAATGGAACACTTAAAGTTTTACGACAACAGTATTTTTTGTATATATACGTCTAACAAGAAAAGTTGGGACTTGATGGCAGCATTCTTAACTTTGTGTATTAAATTTTATGACATATATTAATGCAAAAGCAGAGGCTTCTGTTAATCTATGGTTCCTACGACTGTGTAAAAAAATAGAAAATCATAGTTAGCAAAATGTCAAGTGTATAAATTTTTATTTAAACGTATTGCTGTATTACAAAAAAAAATTAAATATATTAAGTAAATGATTTTCTTTGAATAAAAAAGCATAAAAAAATGCCTATGTGTGCGCAACATTAAAATTTTTGAAAGTACATCTTCCATTCTTTGTATTCGAAAATTGAAATTTTCTATTGTTGCGTTGTATCCTTCAGAGAATGGATGAAGGGAAAGTTTTAAAAAGATTATAAAATAAATAAATTTAAAACGTTTGTTTTGTGTAAATTTTTCTAATCTTTCAATATTTACCTTTACATCTATTATAGATTGTCTATTCATATTTTACAGGCAAGTATTTACGTAAAAGTATTTGCGTGCCACTTATAAAAATCTTAAAAACTATACTATATCACATTTATTGGAATTGTATACTGTTGATCCAATCCTATGTAACAATCGGACATCAGATAAAATTGCAATCTTATTGGACCTGAAAAGCAAAGTTATTAATTTTAAAATAGTTCTTTTATTTTTACTACTTGATTAAATGTTTACGCATTCGTAACGGAGCGTTTGCGAAACTGCGTTTCCATATACGTAGCATACTGTTTCGTGCATGCCTCGTCACTTATGCGTGAATCTAGTATTTTGTGTACAGAAAATAAACACTCAAAACAGTGTAGCGTGCAAGTTGTGACAAAAATGTAAGCGAAGTGGGTTACCCTCGCACGAGTACATTGTCGCCTCGCCACGCTCGAGCGACAAACTACTTCTAACAAAGTGTACACGCTAACAAAAATAGTTCAATTTAATATATTATAAAAAGACTAAAATAAATTTTAAGTAAAAAGATATTCTTACAAACATAAAATCATTTATTGCATAGGAAATTAAAAATTGAACTTTTATAAATTGCAAAAATTGGGAAAATAATTCGTTCTAACTCACCTAAAATTGTTGGAGTAGTAAATTGCAAATAGTGAGCCTTTCGCGGTCCATTGACTCCCGCTACTCGTTTTAAAGCCAACAGTTCTCCCTGACTACTATCGCCAAGAATTAAAAACCAACCTTCATCCTTTCCACGATGAAATCTTGGACAATGTGCCTTCAAGGATGCAGAATTATTTTTGCGTCTTGTTCCTACTATCAGTGTGTACTGTTGATCTTTTTTAAGTTCTATGTACTTCTGCTCTGCTTTCGGAGAAATCTCGATTTTAATTTCACTTTCATTGGACTCTAAGTCGCCTTGTATGCAAAGATCAACATATAATGCAGGCATATCTTTTGCAACTTGATGAATCTATAAAATTATTTATGTTATAAAGCTATATAGTATTTATGTTTTTATGTTACAAAGCTAAATTTATTTAAAAAAACTATAGTACTGTAAATTTTTAAAGAATGAAAATTTAGCAAAAAATAAAAATTAATTATTATTCTATTTATAAAAGAAATTTATAAGAAAAATAGTATCTAACAAATTTTTCATTTTACATACTTTACTGACGTGATCGTCAATGAATTCTTGTAGTAAAACACTTGATAATCGATTGTAATTATTTGCAATTGTTGCACAAAACCATGGAAGGCACTTAGGAAATTCAGAAAAGAGATGTAAATGTTCTTTTTCAATATAGGGCAAAGTTAATATAGCTGGTTCGTCAATCCATCTTCCTTGAAGAACCATTTGAAGTAATTGCATTATTTGAAGCGTAGATGACAGAAAACCTCGTTCAGCTACTACATCTATCATGGCCTAAAATATAATGTAATAAATTTTTTATATCCATAAAAAAAAATTTTCGCCGCACATAAAAATATTATGTATTTACTTGTAATATTCTGATAGCTTGATCTAAAACAGATTTTAAATCAGTATAGTAATCCGCACATGGAAGTGGTAACCTTGAAAAATGTGCTTGTAAAAGTAAGAATGCCTTAGTATTAGAAGAGTCATAACTTAAACCTTCCACTGGATACCGACACATTTTAGCTAATTCTCTAAAGATACAAATTTTATATTAATTTTTTAATAAATATATGCAAATTAAAAAGTAAAATAAGTACAATAAGAAACAAAAAATGAATACCAATCAAATACTTACTCATTAAGCAAATCTTCATTGTGTCTGACAGGAAGCTCATCATACTCGTGAGCATTACTCATTATTCTCAAACATTTTTCTAATGAAAGATTTCCTTGCAAATGTTCATTAAACATGGATATTGTTTGGTGAGATAAATAATAATATGATGCAATTCTTCCTAAAGGAAGTGGACCTATACACTGTTCTTCCTAGAAGTATGTAAAATAATTAAAAATAAATTTATGTCCGCTACATATTATTTTACTGATTTAACATAGCTCCAAACTTTTGAAGAAAATATAAAAAAATAAATAATCTAATGATTACCTCATCATTAAAGATACATTGAGAGTTCATAAGCACAGCCACGGTATCATCAACTAACTTTGATAAATAAGAATTAACTAACTCTGGTTCCATACCGTCAAGATTATAATAACGTGGATTCTTAAGTAGCCTGCGAAAGAAATACGTCCACGTAAGATAATCAAGGAACTCCTGTTTGGTTTTGATCGTGCCAGCTACAATTTCGGCATTTATGTGATCTGGAAGAACTTCGAGAAGGCTTGATTCCACAGGTAAGGGTTCATACAAAAATTGCTTGTAGAAATTCTTTTTGATATCGTGAACAAGAACTACAGCGACGCCAGAATCATCAAACTGCGGTCTACCTGCACGACCCATCATCTGCAAGACATCTGTTATCGGCATGTCCACGTAGCGCTTAGTCTTGCCATCATAATACTCAGTTCCCTTAATTACTACAAGATGAGCTGGAAAGTTCACACCCCAGGCCAGTGTTGCTGTAGTTACAAGTACCTATGTATGAAAATTTTATTAGTTGCAGAACAAATTAAAATTTTATAACAATTAAACAGTTTGATTCTTTTAATTTAATCGAATTGAACAGTTACAAAGTAAAATTTTTAAATCTAAATTATTTCTTAATTTTTAAATTAAGAAATTAATTAATATTTCTTATGCTATTCAAAAATTAATTTTATTTTCACCTGAATTTTATTGTTAACAAAAAGTTCTTCGACGGTTTGCCTATCCTTATCCTCCAAACCGGCATGATGAAGTCCTATTCCGAATGCAAGAGTAAGCTTTAAATTAACGTCCTTTATGTTATCTAAAATATTATCCATTTCTTCTTCGGGCATGTGCAGCCACTGTTTCGGATCATCTTCAGCAGCTAGATAGGCAATCAGATCAAGAGCTGTAAGTCGAGTTTGTCTTCGCGAAGATACAAATATAAGAGCAGGACTGTAGGGTGCATGTTGTCGAATCGCTGCGAAAGTCGGTTTGTTCATTGTTGCCATGCGTGGACAGTAGTGCTTACCCGGGAAACCAGCTATATGAACTTCAAGAGGTACAGGCCTTACCGAGGGGCGGAAGTTATAGAGTCCCATCTGAAAAATACATACTTTAATATTTTTTGTATTAATAATGCAAACTTTATTTGTATTTATTCATGAACAAACCCTTTTTATTCCGAGCCAATGTCCTAAGTCAAGAGCGTTAGCCAATGCGGTAGAAAGACCAATAATTCTTAAAGTTTTAGAAGTGTGCGAAGCAATAAAGTTTGTCCTTGATACAATGACTTCAAGGACGGGACCACGATCTTCTCCAAGCAAGTGAATCTCGTCAATGACGATTAATGCTACTTTTTGAACGTAACTTCTTGTCTGCCAACTTCTACTTATACCGTCCCACTTTTCGGGAGTCGTTACAATAACATCGGATGTTTGAATGACTTTTATGTCAGGTGTCACGTCTCCTGTCAGTTCTACAACATTTTTTCCTAATTGTCCTAATCGTTTTGTCCAGTCTTTCATTCGCTCTCTAACTAAAGCTTTTAATGGCGCAATATAGACAATCTAAAATTTGTTTTAAAATATTTTACTTAAATATTGATTAGCTTTTTTTAATTTAATTAAGTTCAACAAGTCTATAACATACTTTTCGATCTGGTTCAGTTCTGAAAACTCTCATCATAGCAATTTCTGCAGCTATTGTTTTACCGGAACCCGTTGGTGCTCCTAAAAGAACATTATTATCCGTGTGATAGAGACAATGAAATATTTGTGTTTGAATAGGATTGAAATGAGTAAATCTGTATAAATTCTGAAATTCTGGTATCTTTAATGCAGTGACGGGTAATGGTTGCAATTCCAACAGATCTGTAAAGTTGAAATTATAGATTTTTGTAAAGTATTTATTTATTCATTTTCTTTAGCTATTTAAAGATGTGGTTGTATTCTTACCGGTATGTGGTGGATGAGTTTCCGGTAAAATTAAACCTGAGAGCTTCAAGGCTTGAATAAATTCACAACCTAACCATCGATCACTTGTTGCTTTGATGAAGTATTGATTGGGTAGAGGTTCACTTAAAGGAATTGTCATTACAAGTTCTTGTCCAGATCCGGTTATTACCTAAAAAGAAAATACAAAAAATTTAATAATTTTAATTACGCAAAACTCGCTATTACTGTACCTGTTTTTTAGTGACTTGCACGTATTCGTAATGGTATATATAATTATTATCTGGATCTTCGATCCATAACCAAAATGCTTCTGAATTTTTACCATGAATTCTATCATTCCATTTAAATTCGGGAATTATTTGCAATCGAATTCTGAGAACTGTGCGAGTTATCGGTTGCAAAGTGGCCTCAAAATCTAAGGAAGGAAACTCATCGCAACATTTTTTTACAAGAGCCGCCGCTTTTTGATTGCGAAGCATACATCCTATTAAATATAATTTTAATAAAAAAACAGCGAAATATATTTTATTTACTTTGTTATTTTATAAAATACTGACCGATTTCTATAACGTTCATTTCTTTAAGTTTTTCTATCGAAATCTCACGATCTTCTATTTTAGTTAAGACCTCATAGGGTAAACAACAAAATTGGCGTAAAGGACTCATGTGATCCCATTGTTGTAATTCCAACATCTTTGCCATTCCTAGTACTCGGCCAGCCATAATTGCATTGTTTTTGCGCAACATCATTTCAAATAAAGCTCTGCATATGCGCACTGCATTCTATAATTTACATTCTTTATACAAATATGAAAAAATAAAATATTTTACTCAAAAGATTAAATACTTACTTGCGTAATGTAGGCTTGATCTGATAGTAAAGAAAAGGACTGAACTTTCCCTCTTGAAAGATATGTTTGAATTAAGATATTAACTTTCCCGTGTATATTCTCTTTTCCTCCTTGAGGTATTACTTCACAGTAATCTGATTGTAAATTCTCTAATTCGTCCATTTCATCTTCTCTAACTTTAAGTTGCTCAAATTCTTGTGAACGCGATATCATGCCCAAAATATCGGCCTCAGTCATAATTGGCTTCATTAATTCATTAAAGATTTCAATTGTATCATATTTTAAATAAAAATGACTTGCTGTCCTACCCAAGTCTATGAGATAATTAAATTAGTAATTAGTTACCGAATAATTTAAAATGTTACCACTATTATTTTAAATCTTACCATCATAAAATATTAAACTTACCAGTTGCATTTAAATCTCCAGTAGCTGTATTGTAGCGAATCATTCTTGCTTTATCGAGGCCCATTGCAGCAGTGTGAATCAACTCTTTACGTTTTAATTCTAAATTAGGATCTTCAACAATTTTTTGATAATCAATACCATAACAAAGGTGATTAAGTCTCATGCGAACAAAAAGATAAGTATAACTCAACCATTGAACAGCTTCTTGTACATTTGATATTGTACCTAATACTACCTGTTGATAAATAAATAATATTTTTAAATGTTACCTTTAAAATTAATTTTCAATAAATATTTTGACGATAGATTACCTCTGCGTTTAAATTATCTGCAAGATGTGTAATAAAACTACTTTCAATTGGAAACTGATTTGTCAAAAGAGATAAATAATGAGACAACTTATCATGCGATGTTATAATAACTGCATGACCTGATGTATCAAATTGTGGTCTACCCGCTCGACCAAAAATTTGTAAAACATCGAGAATTCCTAAATCGATAAAAGATCCATGCTTTGAGTCATAGATTTCTGTTCCCTAAAATATTAAATTTATTTAATACTTCTTAAAGTAAATTAATGAAATAATTAAACAAGACGCATTTAAAAAGTAAAAGCTTACGCGAATTATAACGGCGTGTGCTGGCAAATTAACACCCCACGCTAGGGTTGAAGTACAAACCAAGACTTTAATCATTCCTTTTCTAAATGATATTAAATATTCATTTTCTTATAAAATTGATTTTAATTTTCTTTTTAAATAAAATTACAATTTTAAACATACCTATCAGTACGTAACATGCCAGCATGATGCACAGATAATCCATGTTCAAATAACTCACTTAAATATTTATTAGGTGATCTATTAAAAGCTCTTTGAACTAACTTCGTACTTTCTTCAGATGAAAATAATTTGTGTGTTCCGTTATGTAAAGACATTTCTTTTAATGCATTTGCCGTCCTAATTGTTGCATTTCGAGCGTGCACAAAAACCATCACCTACGTAAAAGTAGAAGCGTTAGTGATATTATCATAATTTTATAAAACAAGAAAAAATTTGGATTTTTTTTACTTGGTGGCCTTTGCGGACCATATCTATCACTTGATCGTAACAAACCACATCCATGTCATTCATTTGCTGCATTGGCTTTATAGCCTTTACACCAATGAAAGTTTGACTTAAAGGCACTGGACGAAATCGATGATCAAAGTAGAATAGACCCTTGTATGGATTTACTCTTAAAAATCTTGCTACATCAACATAATTCGGAAGAGTCGCAGAAAGACCTACTATTCTTATCATACTTTGAGAAGATTCTACCTGCATAATCAAGATGTTTAAATATAATTAAAGAGCTCAAATTAAATTTATTTAGTTAATGGATGTGTAATTAAACTTACTTGTCTAAGAGTACGTGCAACAAGAGCTTCTACAACAGGACCACGGTCACCATGGAGTAAATGCACTTCATCAATGATTAATAATCTAACTATTCTTGTCAATGCTATGTCCCCTGTACCTTTGCGCGTAACAACATCCCATTTCTCTGGAGTTGTTACTATCATTTGCGTCTGTTGTATTTCAGACTTTGTTAGTTGCATATCTCCTGTTAATTCTCTAACTGCAATTCCTAAATTTCCCAGTCTACATATAACACAGAAAATAATTCAATAATGTAAAATTATCCAAATTTGAAGTTTTATTGATTAAATAAATTTAATTTACCTTTTACTAAAATTAGCAGTCATCTCTGCTGCTAAAGCTTTCATTGGTGCAATGTATACAATTTTGAATTCATTAGTTTTCAATATACCATTGTCTATATGTAACTTAATTTGATGTACAACTGTTAATAACGCAACGTTTGTTTTTCCAGCACCAGTTGGTGCACAAATGAGTAAATTCTCATTAGTATGATATGCAGCATCAAAAACTATACTTTGTATCCTGTTTAATGACTCTACACCTTTAAAAGCCATTTGTCCAATCTGAAATCAATGGAAAACATTTGAAATAATGTTAATACTAAATTAATTAATTATATACTAACTTCATCTAAAGAAGATATTAAAACTCGATCATTTCCAACACTTAAAGGCTCTTGAGTTGGAATAGGAATTTCAACTTGTTCACATATTTGGGTATCAATCCTTTTGACATTTTCAGGTAATACTATTTTTTGTCCAGAAACAAATCCTAAAAATTTAAGATTTATAATTTAAAACATTTTCAATTCTTAATCTTAAATAAAATATTCTTCACCCTATAGAAAATTTAAAAAAAACTTAACATTTTAACATTTGTGCATTTTAAAATAATCTTACCTGCAGTGGCTTTAACACTTAGTTTAGAATCAAAAACAAAAGGATAACTTTCTTGAACAGTGGTAGAAGGGCCAATTCTATTTTTTTTAAATAAAGGTTCCGTTTTAGCAACTAAAGCCTCATGTCTTTTTAATCGTAATTCTATTGGATTAAATATTTCCTCATCGTCATCATCATCTAATGTTTTTCCACCTTTGTTAACTACTTTTTGCAATTTTTTTTCTTCTTTTCTTACTTGTTTCATAAGCTGCTTTTCTTTTTCTGATTGAACAATTACTTGAGAAGAAACTTGAGGTTGTTTTTCCATGGCTAAAATTATTTAATATTTAGGAAATATTCAGATTTATTGAAATTATATAGCTATAGCTTAACTCACTTGCAAAAGTTTTTGTTAGTTTCTGATTATTTTGCCATGCTAGAATCTGTTTACGATGTTCAATAATATATTCAATAAATTCTATATTTTCATATCCTAAAAGATCAAATAATTCACTTTGAGCAATTTTTTCAGGTGCTTTTAATTTACCAATCATAACATCTACAAATTCATCATATGACATAGCTGCACGATACTTTTCAAATGCTTTTTTCATTCCTTTGTTTACTTGTTGCTTATCAAACTGAAAAATACATTAATATTATAGTTTAATCACTAAACTTGAATAAATTTTGTTAACGTACTTCAGTTTTTTTCACTGGTTCTACCAATGGTGCTTTCATTAATTCACCAAATTTATGTGTTATACTATTTAAATTTTTTGTATTCATCTCATGAAGAATATCAGTTTTGGGCCATAAAACTTTTGCAGGATAATATGGAATCTTAGTACCAAATGGTTCTGTTTTAAGATCTGATTCATCTTCATTATTGTTACGATTTAAAATAATATTTAGTTTTTCTTCTGGTAATTTTTTTTGAATTTCTGAAACAATCTTTAAAATATTTTTTATGTTATTAACAAATCATTTTATACAAAAATGGGAAGCATATTCTTACTTGCACTAAATCTCGTAATGCTTTTTGATCAGCTGACCCAAGTAATTGCTGAAGTTCTTTCATTGTTTTTTGACTTGTAATTCTTTCTTGACTTAATAAATTCAATACGTAAACTGATAATTCGTTAACCATTTCTGCAGACTGACCTTCTAAAAATAAGTAATTTATAATTTATTATACAGTTTCTTAGTGTGAAATTAAAATAAAATTATAAAAATTACCGCAGATTTGTGATAAAATATGATGTATCTTGTTAAGAAATATAGTAACATCTTTTGGTACTTGTTTACAAATTTCATTCCAGCTTAAGTTCCTATAATTAATAAATAAAATTTTAATGTAAGACCTAAGTACAATTTTTATATTACTTTTGCACTATTTATTTCATAAATTTATTGGCTAAATAAAAAATAATGTTTATTATTACTATTTAACTTTTATTTAACAAAATAATTATTCTTTCTAATAAAAAGAGTATCTTTTCTCAATTTCACTCAATTGTAATATATTGTGTCATGTACTGTAAAAAGGATTAAATTGCAACAATAATTGCAAGATAGATAACCTTAACTAATATGTTACCTCTTAAGTTTCGCTGACACCTCTTGCCTTTTAGCGTTTAAATCATTACACTTTTTGAACTTGATCTCTCGATCTAAGTCTGTGAAAGCGCGTAAAGCGCGAGTAATGCGCGGTAACTCGCGCATTACAAAGCTTCAACAATAAAATTAAAGAAAAGCATGCAAAGAACAATATGACAAACGAACTGCCATCCGCATTCCGCACTTTCCTTTTAAATCTGCTCTAAACATTGATGTTAACATGACATATCTACGCATGCGCATTAGAGGACCAATAGAGGCAGTAGGTGGCTGGCGGGAGATTCAAGAATTGTACGTGATCGTCAAAATTGACAGCAGTATTGTTGGACAAAATGTTTTGGGGACATCCTACAGCTAATTAAAAAAAGAAAAAGGTTTTCTACATCAAAGATGAACAAAAAAATCAACGATTGATGTTGATTGTAGAATAGCAGGAGCGCACATTGCCGAGGGTACAGCCTACAGCTTGGATTTGTGTAGAAAATATCCGACTCTCACTCTTCCGGCTTCCTCCTCTAAATCTAGCAAATAATGCTACATACAAACAAATTTTTAAATCTGCATTGATATATATTGTTTTCTCGGCTTCGCCTCGGCCGACAATTACGTGTGATCTGAGACATTTATTTTACTGGCCTAGGTGTGTAATATACTATTTCCAATGTCTTATAAGGTTTTATGTGAATATTAATTATAAAAATGAAATATTGAAAATACCATCACGTATGTGAAAAATAAATGCGGACTTAAAAATAATAAATGTATTTATTTATTTAAAAAAGTTTATGATAATTTTTTATCAATATAATTTTATTTCTTCTATAGAGTAAAATCGGTCTAAATTATTGGAATTAGTGGCGGATGATTCCAGAAGATTACCATCTACTAAAGCTTGAATCATGTTTTCAAGATTTATGAAGTTTTTTAGAGGATTCACCTAGAACCGAAAAAAGTTGAAAAATAGAAATAAAAATATATTTGTATTAAATAATTTGAGTAATAATTAATATATAATACTAACATGTACTTCACTAACTTCAATTAATTTTGTACACTGTTTTAAAATTTGCTCATCTTGAGATTGAACAAATAGTGGATAAAGGGAATCAAATAGAAGATTGATCCATTCACAAATTTGATTGTCTGATGTGCAGTCATTGTTTGTTGTCGAATCACTCAAAAGAGGATCTTCGTAAGATAACTTGTCAGTTAAGTAATTCAATAATTTTAAGGCTTCATCCAAACTTAATCCTTTTCGTAAATTTTGTGTAAGGCAAATATTTGAGAAACTAATGTTCAGAATTTTATTTAAAAATTCGTCTTGTTCTTTTTGGCTTAAATTATTTTTCAAGCAAAATGACAACAAATTTACTAACAGCTTTTCTGGTACATCTTTTATATTAGTTAAACACCATATGATAGAGAATATGTCGTTTGACTCAATTAACTGTGGTATCAAAATGTGACATATCGCTGCATCACTTTTCCCTTCTTGTACAAGTGCAGAAAACTGTGCAGCAATATGACTTTTAGGTTTATTTTCTTCAATCTCATTTTTATTTGTTAGAGTTTCAGATCCCCAATTGGCCACTATTGATTCTTCAATTTCAACAATGTCATTATCGTCTGAGTTATTGTTTTTACACTGTAATGAAGAACCAAGCATTAAATCTATTCTTTGAGCTGCTAGAGAATAAGGTGCTACAGCCAAATATCTATTAGCAGCTAATAACAACTTATCGTCAATTTTCCAAAGTTTTGCATCCGCAGTGAAAAGTTTTAATTTTTGAACAGCTTGAACTAATTTGAACTGCACATTATAAATAATTATAACTGCACCCTCTTCATGAGCATCTGCTCCATAGGCAGCAATTGTGTTCTCATTTAAGGCTGTCATTACAACTTGATGTTTTGTATTTACAACAGTTATGACACTAATTAATGAACCAGGACTGGATTCCATTGAAGGATTTATTAACGAATAACTGTACAACCTTCCAAGAGACCCTGGCAAAAGAAATAATTACATCAATTCTCATTTTCTTCAACACAAAAATTAATTTTTTACTACACCCTGGCCAAAAGTACCAAGTTTGCTTAAAGTTCAGAAAATCAAATGTGACATTTGTGGCTTGGGTATGGTAAAAAATAGTATATGCACCATGGGAGAAAAGATGGTTAGAGCACATGTCATCCAAGCGAAAAGACAAAGTAATTAAATTACATGGACTAACCTGTTTTTTCTCCTCCTTAGGTGCATAATATATCATTTTAAAAAATATAACTTACACAGTGTTAATAAGAAAGCATTATTTTTATCCTGTAAAATAACATGCCCAACTAATGTTTCAGAAGACCTTTTCAATTCTATCCTCACTAACTGATCTGATTCTACTATAAAATTTTCCTTTTTCAATGGAACTACAATGTAATTATAAATGTGTTCCAACTTTGTAAGAGCACACAAGTAAATTTTATCTTTAACACAGATCAATTGGCAACTAGATATCTTTTCATTTGGAGCTAAAATTCCAGGATTATTCCATGTTTTTCTGTTTTTTAAACCTTCCTCTAATGAGATTGTATTTCCATTTTGCATAACCAATATTGGAGGAATATCTGTACACGTAAGTATAGTATAAATTGGTGACAACAACTTATATTTTTTGACATTGTCTAAGTTAGTTTCTTGTTCTTGCCAAATCTTAATATTTTTTCCGTTAAAAATGGCAACATAATTTTTAGATATGCTGTCGTAAATAACTTGAGTAGTTAAACGTTCCTTACTTGACCAACTACTAACTTGTTTTAAATCTTGGAGCTGTAACAATAATAAATTTACTTGTATTTCTCGTGGATAAAATTAAAATATTAAAATATTGATACAAACCTTATATCTTATTACAATATTTCTGCCAAGAGTAACTATTGCACAGCCAGGGTTAGAGTCTGCTTCTACACCTAGTAAATTTTGTTGATCAATCAGAGGACACAGATTATAATAAGAACTTAAACTAGCCATTTTTAAATGGTTTTAGTCGTTTGTTCAAATTTTTTTGTTCAACTGCCTGCACGTGACACGGCAAACATAAATATTGACCATGCGTCCGGTGCGACAAATACAGCACCATGCATCATATGCGTACACGTGCGACAAAGTTTTAACTGAGTTTTCATTGGCTAGGATAATACATATATACAGCCAACGTGCGACAAATACAGCACCAGCACCATGCACCATCTACTGTCAAAACCAGCATTACAATGGTACACCCTGAATTTGGCTCCTCGTTTTACCATGAATTCAGCTACAGGGTGTCCCAAGAGTATATTTTGTCCAACAATTTCCACCAATCCTAATACTAGCATTCGGTCGCTCGAAGTTCAAAGTTGGCACATTGATCATGAGATATGGCAAATTGGCAATATGGCAATTCGATAAGCGGCGATAACTAAGCCCTCGTCTACAATAAAGAGATCAAAGTTATTGAAAATTCAAAAATGGCACTGTCTTTTCTTCTCGCACTACCCAACTCACAGCTGACAGCTTCCACACTATAGGTTTTGACCAAATTCTAAAGTTCAGTATTATTAGTATAATTAATTGTCATGATAATCAACTTCGTTTTAAGCAAAATGCAAATTCATGGAAAAAATGTAGCAGGAGCCGGTAGATCTCGAAACATTTTTAAAACGTCTAATTGATTATTGAATTCATTGAAGTAAGTAAATAGTTTCCTTTTTTATTTCTGCATTTTATCAATATCAATATAAACATTGGTGCAGTGTTATTGATTTTTAAAAATGTTGGGCAAAACTTTTATTTGCAGTATAATTTTTTAAAAATCATGTGGATCGAAGGATTTTATTCTTGCATTTTGCCAACAGTTTCAACAATGATAATATTTGTTGTAACTATAAATGTGGCAAGATTCCTAATTGGAGAATTTAATGTTCATGTCAGAGGTGGAAAAAAACATAATTGGCAAATTATTAAAAGAACATCTCGGGTAAGATACTGAATTTTTTTATGTACTGAATATCTTTGTTAATTATTTATTTTTAGATATAAATTAATTATAAAATTGTATTGTTTTTAGGCATATTTTTGTAATATTTGTGAATCACTTTTATTAGCAGTAAATGGGTTGTATTGTGATTCTTGTGGGGTTTGTGCAGATCATGAATGTATTAAAAAGGCAGAAAAAAAATTTAAATGCAAAGATATCACTTTGCCTAGTGAAGAACCTATGAAACATCACTGGATCAGAGGTATTAAAATTTATAAAAACTTATGTTTTATTTTTATTTTTAAATATTTTTTGATATGTACTTATATTTTGTTGTAGGAAATTTACCATTAGTAGCAATGTGTGATATTTGTGATGAAGAGTGTAGCCTTGAACCAGGGCTACTAGATTGGTGGTGTTGTTGGTGCCAAAGATGTGCACATGAAGCATGTAAACCTTCCATAAATAATGTATGTATTTGAATTCACATTTTTTACTGAATTAGTTAATAAAGTTGAGTTCACATATGCATGCTTAATATTATAGGTATGTGATTTTGGAACATTTAAACTTATGATTATTCCTCCCACAAGTCTTGAAGTTTCAAATAAAAATGCTAACATTCAACGTCGTTTACAATTTCGATCAATTATTCCACCACTTTGGCCAAACTGGAATCCATTAATTATAGTTGGTATGAAATTTCATTAATATTTTGTATTAATGAATTCCTTACATCTTTTTTTATAGTTTCTAGTTTATAATAATTACAACATTTTATTTTTAGCTAATAAAAAATCAGGAAATAATGAAGGAGCTGAAATATTGTCTTCTTTTCGAAGACTATTAAATCCGGCCCAAGTAATTGATTTATCTGAACGCGATCCAGTAGCTGCACTTGAATGGTGTCGTTTATTAGGTGATACTCCATATAGAATTGTTGTAGCTGGAGGTGATGGTACTGTTGCTTGGCTTTTGGATGCTATTTATAAGTTAAAATTAAATGTAATAAGATATACATATTTTAAAAGTCAAATTTACTACCAAATTAAACAAGCAATTATTTTTAGCCAGTCCCATCTGTAGCTATTCTTCCATTAGGTACTGGAAATGACTTATCACGGGTATTAGGTTGGGGAAAAGAGTATGATTCTAGTGCAGATGTTACTTCTACTTTGCAAACTATACAACAGGCCAAAAAGATTAATCTTGACAGGTATTCAGTTTATTCTGTGTTTGTGAATAATCATATTTATTTTAATTTTTAAAACTATCCTTATTCTTTTTAGATGGTCTGTCATAATAGACACAAAGAAAGGATTGAGATTTCGAGCTCAACAAAAGTGTATGCATATGTACAATTATTTAAGTATAGGTGTTGATGCGCAAGTAACTTTAAGCTTTCATCGAACCCGAGAAAGTCGCTTTTATTTTTTTAGTCATCGAATATTTAATAAGGTTCATTAAAATTTAATTTACTTAAATGTATTTAGTTGTTTAAATGAATCATTATTTTTACAATTTCAATGTTAAATAATTTCAGCTTTTGTACTTATGTTTTGGCACACAACAAGTTGTGGAACGAGAATGTAAAGATTTAGATCAAAGAATTGAAGTATATTTAGATGATAACAAAGTTGAATTACCTTCAATTGAAAGTATTGTTGTATTAAACATTCCATCATGGGGAGCTGGTGTTGATTTATGGAATATGAATCTCGAAGGTAAATTTTTAATTTATAATTTTAAATAGGAAGCTTTAAAAGGGTGAAAACATTTTTGTATCAAATATTTATGTGAAAACGTTTCTGCTATGTTCAAAATCAAATTCAACTATTTTTAAGGAAATTTTTTTTACTATTTATATGTTTGTATGCATGGGTGTCTGCAATAACTTTTGAATTACTTGATCTGTTTAAAGTACTAGATCTCAGTTTAGGTCATCGTTTTCTTTATTCTTTAGATTTATTCATATAACGGCAGTGAAATCAAATTTGAGCGACATAATTTGTTTGTTTGTTTAGCGATATATTATTTTTAAATGGGCAGTCTTTAAAATTTTTTAACGTCTCTACATGCATTGGAAAAAGAGTTTTAAATTTTCTACAATCTGATTGTTCATATAGAATGTCTATCGTCATTCCATTGAAATTCTTGAAAACATAATTTTTTTGTTGTAGTTATTCTTAAATATTTTTTTTAAATGGTTACATTTTCAAGGTTTTTACAAATATTTCCAATTTTTTTAAATAGGTAAATAGTGTTTTTAATGGAATTAGCATTGTTACTATAGAAATTTACTTTAAAACTTTTTTACTCTTTAATAAAGAAAATAATAATTTCTAGTAGCTTTATAACAAGGAAATAAAATCTTACAATCACTTGCGATCGTTGTACACGAGGACTGTATACAATAGTCAAAGTGATTCGGAATCATATATAAAATATAATAATGTATCTTTCTTAATCAATGTAAACATAATATTAAGTTATTTTTATACTGTCACAAGATGAAGCGTACATAGGGGTCTAATAATTTCGAAGCGCTATCTCGTAGACGATATGGGGAGGATTTGAGAAGAGAAGCGCATAGGCATCGGTAGCTCAGTGGGAAGAATATCCATTGCGAAAACGGATGGTCCCGGGTTCAATTATTATTATCGCCCCGGATAAAGCCGAGGCCCTTTCTTTCTCGTACTCCTCCGCTTTATATAGCAATACATAGAAAGCACTGAAAAATTTTTTATGATTAAATATACAATTGCTACAGGATTTTTATTTTAATAAAAATGATCTCACAAAGTGTATAATATATTAATTATTTTAATTATATATTAAGATGCTACTGGTCGGCCGTCGTCCGTCGTTCATTTATGACGTCACTTCATTTTCTAATAGTTGACATATTAATGTATTACATAGACTAATATATTGGTATATTAATATATCATAAATTTACTTCAGGTTTATTACTACCGTTCAATTCCGGTTTACTTCCGGCTTACTTCCGGTTTGAAAATTTTCTTTTGAAAAAGAAAATTATAAAATTATACTTTTAACGTAACGTAAACTGCTAATGTACAAAATAGATATGTAAAAATTCTACATATATATTCATTATTATTATTATTTATAAATTAACACTATATTTTTTTTAATTTATATTGTAACATAATTATTATACCTCATGTTACTGAAACTAATAAGATTTGATAAAGAAATATTTAAAAAAATCCATTTTAAGCTTAAAACCGTTAAAATAAAAAATTTATTTTCTAAATAAAAAATTCTATTAACGCTTATAATTAATTTTTTTTTCTTATTATTCCTTTCTCAAATTTCAGTTTTTACAAATATTTCTAACGACCGCGCATTAGCGAGGGAGGAATTTTTGCTTGTATATTAATTAATTTATGTACTTTATTATTTTTTAAGCATTTTATTTATGTTTCAGATAATCAAGTAGGACATCAGAGTATATGTGATAAAAAACTTGAAGTTGTAGCTTTATATTCTTCATTGCATATTGCCCAGTTACAAGTTGGTCTTTCACAACCACTTCGACTAGGTCAAGCAAAGAGTGTTAAAGTAGGTATTTTATTAATAATAAGAAAAAACATTTTTAGAAATTTTTAATTATTTTGGCACACAGAAAATTCCATAATTATTTAATTTAATTTAACCCTTTAACGGGCACATTTTTGCTGAAAATCGTATAGGACAGCTCTTATATCTTTATATTTTCGGGGTTGCTAATTACGACTCTGAAGTCTAAATTGAAAAATGCAATATGACGAGTTTAACCGAAGAATTCAAAATTTGTAAATAAAAAAAAATATAACGGGATTCTACAAAAAATTTTAAATAAGAAGAAAAAATTGCATTTTTGCAAAATATTTTGTTAAATAAAAAGTAACAATAAGATTCTTACTGTAATTTTAAAAATGTGATTTAGAAGTTCATTTACATTCCAAAGACTTCAGAAACGGATTTAATGTAAAAAAGAGCATTTTTCATCATTTTTATTTTGTTAGAATTGCAAAATGCATAATTTCTGTAAAACTATAAAATATACAAAAAGTACAAATATACAATCAATGTACAATCAATATTCCATATTGATAAGTTCTCATAGACCCGAGTGATAACAAAAAAAAACCGAGAAAAACGAGACGCGAATTATATGTCCCACCGCCCGGTAAAAGGTTAATAACTATTAGATTATAGATTATAATAAAAAAATAAATAATTCATTTTTTTGTTTGGTATGTTTAGATTGTATTAAAAGAATCATGTGCAATGCAAGTAGATGGAGAGCCCTGGCAACAACCTCCATGTTCATTCAGAGTTTCATATGTCAATCAAGCATCAATGTTGATGAGTAATGATTATTAATCATATAATCCTTTTTTTAAAGAGTCTATCTTCAAAAATGACATTCTTTGTTACTCTACAGAATGACTTTATCTATATTTATATGTACTAATTTAATCTCTAAACAGTGAAATAGTTCATTAAATATATCTAAACTGTTGATTGAATATAATTTGGATTTTATTGCAGTAAAGTATTAAGAAGGTTAATCATTTCACATTAGGTATATCAAAAATATCAGAATTTTATTTTAAAAAATGGCAAATATTTTTTAAGTCTGAAACTCTACTTTACCAAATGTAATTGTAAAATATATTCTATTATAATTGAACACTGGTGGTTTAAGTATCAAATATAATTTTATTTGTCGAAGTTTAGTATTTAGTCAAATATATTATGTACTGATAATTAATTTATTAATTCTATTTTTATATATAGTAAACTTTCTAATGTAACGATGTAAGTACCATTAAATAAAAGTACATAGTAACATAATTCAAATAAATAAATTATTTTAGTTCATAATATATCATTAAAAATGATTATCAAAAAATCTTCATTAATTGTTATATTTACTTATAAAATAATTAATAGATGAGATAATAATGCTTCTTAATTAAACAAATAATTGAATATCTAAAATGAACTTTAATCGTTATCAATTCCTATCATGAAGTTTAATATTTTTCCATTATTGAACCAATTTTAAAGACTTAATCATGTACCTTCTATTAAGGCTCACAAATACCGAAAGGGTTAAAAAGTTTTTTATGAACAGAAGTTGATTAATATATTTTAATTGATGTATTGCTACTTTAAAAGATTATAATTTTTAATAATACAAACTTATAAATGTGAAAAATTATGTATAATTGTGTATGTAAAATCTGCATAAAAATAGAAATCGTTTGGGAAATGTATAAAAAAAAACCTTATTAGCGTTTTAAATCTCTTACCTCCCCTCTTTCTTTAAATTTACCAAGCATGCGTCAACAAAAAAATTTTTTTCATATCTTTAAAGGTTTTTCCATTATATGCAAGTTTTTGCATTATATGCAAACGATGTGGTTGCTTTAAATTAAAAGGAATTTTAACGGGCATTCTCAGTGTAATCTCTCTCGTTAAAAAATATAACGCAAGAATTAATTTTAACTAAGCTGAAGCTTTTACACTTCAGATTAAATTTATTCACAATCATTATTATACAAAGTACTTTTTTTAATGAGAACATTCATTCAATACCTTCACAATTATAAAAATTAGAATAAAAAATGCTCAGACTTTTCAGTGGATTCGTCTATCAGCTTACAATTAGATCAAATTTCTTCATTCAAAGAAGTATAAACATAAATTTTCATATACAAACATGTATTATTATTATTATTATTATTATTATTCACTGAAAAATAATTAATTTTGAAATAATTTATTGAAAAGTAATTTTTTAAGGAACTAAAGCCTTTTTGAAATCACAAATCAAATGTGCCACGAGCAAATTAGGCGGTTGCGTATCGAAGGCAGATTATTATTATTTGAGTTCTGCATATTACATTGGCACTGATAGATCATAGATCGAATTATACAATTTAGGCACAATGTATTCCTCCACGTAACGTGTAAGTCATAAACGTACATTTTTCATGGCCAAATTAACAGTAATCAAATGGATTGTGAAAAGTTTGACTATATATGTAAGAAAACGTTTTATTTATGCATTATGTTGTTATTATGTTGTATTTTTTAATTTGAAAGTATAGATATTTAAAAATTTTAATTTGATTTTATAAGTTTAAACAAATTATGAGATCATTGCGATTTATATAAATGTTAATGAACTTATTGATGAATTTTAAATAAGATTGGTTTAATATAAATTTACAAATATAGTGACGCATATAAGTAAATGAAGTATTTTTGTTCTCTATTTTATTATATCCATATAAATATATCAGTTTTATCTTATTTGAACCTCAGTTAATATGCCATATTTAAGTAAAAATATTGTAAGGCAATATTTAGCGTACATAAAATTCAAAATAGTTTTTGAATTACAATTTTTCTTGTAATTCCCGGATTTTCTTATGTTATAAGATACTTATATAAAAGTTTATCTTAGATTTAAGTTTTTATAATCGTTAACGCTTTTAATAATATTTTGCGCTCCAATTTTTCTAATCAATGAATAAAATTGCACCATATAATAAAAAGCAAATTTATATTAAAATGTAGCCAATAAATAGATCGTATAAAATTGATATAATATCTAGGTACGTTAATAGAACTTATTTTAAATCAGTCTAACAAATAGTAAATCTTTGTGCTTAACTAAAGTTATTGTTAGTAAACAGTACCAAAAAATTATAATATAACACTGCATTTCACAAGCATGTTATATACAGGCGCGTCATATTCGGCTAATATTAATAAGGCCTCCCTTTCGGTTGTACATAAAAATAATTGTGCACAATTCAAATAGTCCCTTATGGTTTGCTTAAAGTTCACCATTAACATCATTATCGTCAATTTATGAATATGCGCGTGTTCACAAAAATGTTTTATTTAATTCTGTAATAATATTGCGAAAAAATTATAAACAATTTCTATTTTCGTAGGTTTGTACGTTTTCACTTTCAAATTATTATTAATTAGTCTAAAGGCAAGTCAACATCTGGATTATTTGAAGCTAATTTTACAAGTGTCTTCTTCACTCGAAGTATTGGAAGGCGTGCAGCAGCTTTGGTATGCCAACATTCCTTCATCATACCTCCCATTCCCGTTAATGTCTAAATTCAAAAAAATTATTGCTGTAGAATAACGGATATTCAATTCGGCATGCAACCATAGATACTTTATATATCTTTATATGATAATTTATATTATATATAGTTTATATAACATACCGGATCGGAATGCCATCGATTTGGTATTGGAGGTCGACGTTGGTCAGCAACAACTAGCTTTCGCATTTCCTCTAATGTAGGTTCTTGATTGCCACTTACTATCCATTCTGAGTACGGTGCTGCATAGTCTAAAGCAACACCATTGCTAATGCATCTGCGACATACTTCCCAAAACATTAAACCAACACTGTATATGTCAGCGCGTCGGAATCCTTCTAGACATTGTGGGTCAAATCTAAAATTTTAAAATTTAACGTTAATAAATCATTTGAAAGTAAATAATTTTTTAAGGACCTGCATTTGTACTTTTTACCAGCAGTCAATACATTAAATATAAAATATTAATAAATTGCTTGCAATAGATGAAGCTCCTGAGTATTAAGAATGATGTATTAATAAAACATTTATCAATCTAACTCACGTTTGCTCTAATAATTCTGGAGCCATGTAACGTTTTGAGCCTTGTTTCATATCTAGTTTATCGGCGCCAAGTCTATCCTGTGTGACAGCGTGTGCAAGATCAGCAATAACACAAGCTCCATTGGTCTTTACCAATACGTTCTTTGATTTGAGATTACGATGAGCCATTGCTGGTTTACCCCGAGTACCATGGATCTCCGTGTGCAAATATAAAAGTCCATTTGCTATACTTAGGCATATATTGAACATTTGATGATGGTTCAAAGGTTGGGTCAGCTATCGTTAAAAAAAGATATTCATTATTTTCTAATAAAATATTTAAGAAACTTATTTTTTAGTGAATTTTTGCTCTTTAGCAATTTAAATGAACATTGATATCCTTTTTTTAAAAAGGGGATTGATGTTGAATTCTGTTTTGCTTTACTAGAAAAAAATTTATAAGTTTTTTATTATAAAGCTTACTTGAATGAGATAATTATAAAGCGATCCAAGGGGATGATAATGGGTGACAAGCCAAAGTTGCGTACAACTAGCTCGGCTAGTCATATCACTACCAACATAGCCCAGAATGTTGTCATGTCGTGAGGGTAAAAGTTGTGAGTAAACTTCTGTTTCTCGAGCCCACATAGCCTCATCACGGGAAAAGTATATCTTTACAGCAACGTTCTCTCCATGCCAAATTCCACGCCAGACCTCTCGACCAAAAGTACCGCCTCCACTTCCATTGCTTAGACACTCAACAAGTGCTACTTGTTTGGCTAAAGTCCGTTGAACCAGCAGCGGTAGACCCGAACCTGAACCGCTTGTCAAACTTTGACCTTCTAGATATTCCTGTAGAAAACGTCAATGTTAGTTTTTATATTTACGAAATAACTGGGAGAGGCATATACACCTCTGACCTGCGGATTCAGTCTAAACTTTGAATATGTTTTTAGGATCCAAAACTTAAAAAAAAGTTGAATTATGGGCATTTTTAGGGTCATGCATCAAAGTATTACACAAATTCAGATCAAAAATTTTTGTGATTTATATATTTATTTTTCTTTTCAATTTTAATAGATCCTTGGAATAAATAAATGTTTTTTATATTCAGGGAACAGCAAAGTTGATTCTTTAGTTTCATTTTTTTGCAACTGTATGTATAATACATTTGAAATAAAATAGTTTTTTCTAGTGGAACTAAAGACACCTATACTTTACTTTTTTAGGTACTATTCCAAAGTTTGTTCGTTTGTTTCCCTTTAGTATTATCTAATCATTCCCACCTATCAGTCATATAAAAAGAATAGTAATAATAGTATAAAACAAATAGTAGTAAATAATGTTAATGTTAAATTTTAAAAAATAATAACAGTTTTAATTATTATCTTTCGAAAATATGCAAATAAGTCATTTTCGTCTCAATTCCATCCTTTAGCTAACAGAAAAACATTGCAGGCATTTGACTTCGAACGCGTACCTTAAGAGTGCTGTCACCGGCGGCTGTTGCCCGGAGCTCGTGCGAGTAACTGCCTTGGCCACCTGCAGTTGATGTCGCCGAGGAGAAAGCGAGCATCGATGACTCGATGCCCGAGTCGATAAGCTTTTTGCGGCGTCTCGGCGTAGCCGAGTGATTCTGGCGATTCCGGCGTTGCCGGTAATACAAAATTATCGCGCAAACGATTAGACTTAAGCCAAGTATCGGTCCCAGCACAGCAAGCATCACTTTCAATGTGCTCTTCATTTCACTTCCACCTATAAAATTTCAGGAAATTTGAAATATACTTTCGTACAGGAAATGTAGGAAAAACTTAAAATCTTGAATCAATTCTCATAATTAAACGAAGGACTTCAAATGGGATAAATTATTTAACTTACAAGGAGAGTATACGACATTTGGGTAATGGATTTTCCTGTAACTTTGGGATGTTTTCTAATGTTAAAATATGAAGGAAGCCGCGTCCGTTCGGCCTAACGCTCGATTTTTCAAAAGTTATGTGCTCTTT